>CM035407.1:205161107-205251107 GCA_020310875.1 Ceratopteris richardii | reverse complement strand
TCACATAAATACCTACCATTTTTCATGATAGCATCATATTCATATTGCATTGTAGCGATCGAA
The DNA here is from genome assembly GCA_020310875.1 of Ceratopteris richardii. Taxonomy (NCBI): domain Eukaryota; kingdom Viridiplantae; phylum Streptophyta; class Polypodiopsida; order Polypodiales; family Pteridaceae; genus Ceratopteris; species Ceratopteris richardii. The sequence goes on along the minus strand of CM035407.1, from coordinate 205,251,044 downwards.
TGTTCAGAATTTTGTGCTTCATCCAAAGTATGACAGAGGTGCATCTAATTTGTTGTCCCGCAAAGTCTGCACTAGCCATTTTGGCATAGTTTTTGCCTCCTCCATATTAGCTCTCTCATCAATAAGTGCATCATGCAAATCTGCATAAAAAATGGAATGATTTGCATCATCACATGAAACCTACAATGGCTGAGAAGTTGCCTTATTAGGACGAGCACGAGACTATCCACCTGTAAAAAGAGGGAGCAAAGTATCATACATGTCTTTGGAGCTAACAGGTGTCTCCTTCGTACATGAAAGTAAAGGTTGAATAGCATCTTCCACAAAAACAACATCATGGCTAACCAAAATGTGTTTAGTTTGTGGATGATACAAACGATAGCCTTTGCTTTCAGAACTATACCCAACAAAAATACACTTTACTACTTTATCATCTAGGATGTGGTTCAGGCACTAATGCATATGCCAAACAACCAAAACACGTACATGAGCAACAGATGGCTTGTGACCTTGCCAAGCCTCGTATGGAGTGATAGACTATAGTCCTTTAGTGGGACACCTGTTAAGTACATATGCTGCATACATGAGAGCCTCAAACTAGAAACTATGTGGTAAAGCCTGACTCTTGATCATACAGCTCACCATCTCCATGAGTGACCTGTTCTTCCATTCAGCAACTCCATTCTCTTGAGGTGTATATGGCACTATATACTAATGTTTTATCCCACCTTCAGCCAGAAATGCATTAAAGTCAAGAGACATATAATCCCCCCTCGATGAGAATGGAGGGTGCCCATTTTACATGCTGATAGATTTTGAGTCATAACCAGAAATTGTTTGAAGCACATAAACACTTCGGACTTTGCTTTGAGTGGATATACCTATGCATGCCTGGAAACATCATCAATGAACGTCACGAAGTAAAGATAGTTTCCAAAAGAGGGTGTCTACATAGGACCATAGACATCATTGCAAACAAGCTACAATTTCTGAGTAGCTCGAACTGAACCATCTTTTGGAAAGGAGGAACGTTGCATGTTGCCCAAAATACAACCTTTACAAACATGTTTACCAGGTGCCTCAAGTTTGGGTAAAGAGGATACCATATATCACATTTCTGTAGGCATAGCAAACCAACAAAATTCAGATGACCAAATCATGCATGCCAAAGCTTTGCATCTAACATAGCCTGAGAATCATGTACTACACATGCTGAATCATTCATACATTTTTCATAGTCTATGAGCTTATACAGCCCATGACATAAAATGCCAGAAGCAATAATCATCTCGCCATTTGACAGATCATGAACTTTACATCTATCATCAACAAATTTCATAACCAAGCCAATCTTGGCTAATGCAAAAACTGATAATAGATTTTTCTTGATCCTTGGCATAAATAAAGCATCCAATAGAGTGAAAGAACTACCATCAGAAGTAGTCAGAATGATCTTACCAACTCCCATAAGAGGATAAGAGGAGTTGTTGGTACATGTGACAGTATTCCCTACAGGGGAAGGCTCAAGAGAAGTGAAGAAACTGCGCTGCAAGGTAATATGCTTGGTTACCCCACTATAAAAAAACCAAACATTGGAGTCTACTACAGACATACATTGCTCATGAGAAGATGGGTCAAAATTGCAAACAATAGTAAACACCCATTCTTCATTCTACACAAGATTAGCAGACTCTGTTTTTTGTGTAGAGGCCTCTACAATAGCCATTCCCACCTCTTTCTTCTTTGCCTCTTTTTTTCTTTAAATAAAGGAAGTTTGGCCTTAGCCTACTCTCTCAAAATTGTATTAAATAAAGGAAAATAAAAGCATGGTAGATCTTATAGTTTTGGATTCTTCTTTGCCTCTTTAGCAGCCAGTTTTGGACAACTCTTAATGACATGATCATTTGCTTTATAGTATTTGCAAAATAGTTTCTGCTTTTTTTTATTTCTTCTCATCTTTGTCTTCTTTCTTTGAATGTGTAGCATTTGCAGATTTCTGCTTACTAGTAGATGAGCTCCATTTACCTTTGCCCTTCTCACTAGCCAAGAAAGCTTGATCTGCAACATGCATAATGGACTTGTTCTGCCTAGACTGATCTTCCTGCAACCAAACAAAAACTAACTCTTCAAAGGATAGGGCATTTGGATTTCCTTTCATCATCAAATGAAGAGTAGAAGCAAAACTCTGATATGAATCAAGAAGACCATTCAAAACAGTCTACACAAGTGAGCTATTTGGTATAACTTCATCAGCAGAAATCAATTGTTCCTCCAAATCCTTGATCTTTGTCACAAAACTTTCCATAGAATCACCTTCATTCATATGCGCACTCTCCAACTGTTTTAGAAGATAAGCAACACGAGCCTCATTCCTAGCTTGGTACAATGTGGTAAGTGTATCCCAAGCATCCTTAGTTGTTCTACAAGAGCGAATGTGGGGAATAATGACATGTTTGATAGACAAGGCTATCAATGCATGTGCTTGAGCATCTTTGTCATCCCAATGAATTTATTCTACAGTAGGTGCAGTAGAAACGGCAGCACAAACAAGAATTTGAAGAATATCATCATCTTCAATGCCATCTGCATCAGCTTCAATACCTATATTTGCAAGTGTAATAGGTTGTTTTTCAACACCCTGCACAATGTTCCATAGTCCTTTTGCAACCAATACATGTCCCATTATATAAGCCACAATGGGTAATTGGTACCATCCAACTTATCCTCAACAGCCAACATATGAAATACATCACTACTTTCAGCCATGGCCACTAACTCAAATACCCTGATGTAGAAAAATGATTGTACCTGAAAAAGTTGAATAGAACTACCCTGACGAGTTCTGCTAGACTTGTAGCAGACTTTGCGATGCTTATATTGGCAAATCAAAACCTGTATATATCTTTGGCACAAAGAGACAAAATAGCCTACATAAGCACTATGATAGTGCATTTGAAGGCCAAAACGAGCTCAGATTGTGATTTCGACGCGACAGAGCAAAGTAGTTTTGATCTCTTAATCACCTTGAGTATGCTCACCAAATTTCATGTGATTTTGAGACTGTAACTAGAGGGGTGTCGAGGATGCCCTAGATGAACCATCGACCTACTCTGATACCAATTGTTGGAGTTGGATATCTGCAAAAGCATGCAAACAACAAAAAGAAGAAGAAGAAGCTTGGAGCACAACACACAATACATAATGTATTACCACTAGAGTGTACAAAGATAAGTAAACCATTAGGGCTATAGGCATATATACAAGTCGGGGGAAAAAAACCTCCTAAAGAGGGAAAAAAGTGCCCCAGTGGGCATAGTGTGTTCAAACACATCAGTACCTAAATATATCAACATTTGAAAACTCTAAGCCCATAAAGATGCCGAACATGCAAAAAATAAAAAATGAGGCAATCTCATGGCAACCTTGTTCCATATTTTTCTTTGACCCTACTTGTTCCTTAAAATCCTACACATTTATTTAGATGTCTTACCTACTCTTTATTCCTTAAAGAAGAGGTAGAGTTTCTTCCTTGAAATTTTCACTTTGTATCTAAGCTTCCTCCTAATTGAGTAGACCCTTTTGCAGATGCACTTTTCCTTTACTCAGTTCAGCCTTGAGAACCATAAGCCACTTGTGAAGCTTTTTCATTCTATCTTTCCTAATTTTTAAATGTGAGTTTTTTCATTATGCATGATTGATTGGGCAGCCTTGATTGCATTAATCCAATAGTTTTCTAGAGATGGTTGCATTCGGAATGCCTTTTGTTAACCATGCTCAATATTTTGACAAAGAGAGGGAAGCACAAACACCAAACTATTCATGTGAAAGCATGAGGGGCCTTCCTCCCCTTGGCAGGGTATTGAAAGGAGGTAAATGTTAGTGTAGAAGGAGAGGGTTGAAAATCCCCAATGATCAATGATACTCTATGACACATAGAAACTTTCAAGTTTTTCTTTGTAAAATTTAGCTCTAATTTTGAGGTTAGACAAAAAAAAACCACAAAAATATTTAAACTCAGTCAAGTCATGATGAAGTTTAAGCCAATCCCAACTGAATTTTTCAAGCGCATTGAAAGTGCAACTTTTCTACTCCCATCGATAAAAGAGCACCTCTACCATGTTGAAGACATCCTAGAGGATCACATAAGATGGGAGGAAAGTGAATTCCAAGTTTTGGTTCTCCCTTGATCCGAATTTGAGGCATAATCAAGAAGGGTTGGGGGTCTCCAAAATTAATAGACACCCATGTGTTCATGCATATGGCAAGCCTTGCTGCTTGACCATATGTTGGATACTTCAAAACAAGAAGATGGTGTATTCATTTGGTTCATATGTCCTAGGAATTTATCTTATACTTCATATATCTAAATTATTTTGGGAGGATATTTTGTATATGATTGATACACTTTGGTGTATCATTCGTAAGTTCAACTTGAAGAGATTAAGTGAGAGCTAAAATGTATGAGTTCTTGGTAGCTAGGATAATTTGAAAAGTTAGATAAGATTGATAAGAATATCATGACTTGTCAATCAACACCAAAGAGCTATATTATTGGAAATGTGTATACATATACACTCATGGAGTATTCATAATATATCTATCATTGCACACAATCTATTATGTGAGATCATGCCATTTCATAGCTAAGGGAATCTTCCAATACCTCCATGTTTTTTATATCATCAATCTAATCAAGATCAAGCATATTAGTATTGTCTTCAACTTGAACAAGTCTGTCTACTTCCATCACTCTCCACGTGTGCAAGGACCTGAGCTATCAATGGACTTGTGGATCATTGAGATGTTAAAAAACTATGTTTAATCACTAGAGCTCTATGTGTAGAGATATCAATTAGACCAGCTGATAATACATGCACATTGTTTGTCTCCTAAAAAGCAGAGTCATATCTATGACTTTTAAAGCTAAATTCTCTTGATTTATTCATTCTGACAAGATGATTATAGATGCATATTGTTTGTCTCCTAGAAAATGGACGTCATATCTATGACTTTTTAAGTTTAGTTCTCCTTATTTTGTTATGAAAATCATGATAACTCACTTGCCTTCCAAATTGATGATGTGAAAAAGGAATTAGTCTAATTTTGATCAGCCTAAGATATATGAGCATTACATGTGAACCATCATCCTACATTTACTTCTTGTTATCAAGACTTGCAAGTAGTTGGTTTTAACATAAACTTTTGAGGTGCTTAAAAAAATTAACAATGTTTTTTATGCATCCTTATCAAGCTTAGACTCTAATTATTCTTCAAAACAAGAAGTAGGAAGGTATAGGGCATTTTCTTTTTGAAGACACCTCATCTTCAAAGTCCACCATCACTTCAAAAAATCACCTATGCTAAGGTTCACAAGAAGATCCCAAGAGGGACAATGACTAGTGTTATTTGAATCCAATAAAAAATACATCACATCCTCAAGGATGTGCTGTACAAATCTAGAAATGTTGTTTGGAGATATTCTTCAATCTTTTGAAGAGATCTAATAATGAACATGAACCTCTTGTAGGCATATAAAATATGGGTTTAAAATATTATCTTTTAGCTATTTTCCAATGATCGTTACGCAAACAAGATCTATGAGCCGGTGCAGTTGAAAGGGAAGGACATTTTTCTCAAATGATTAGGACTTTTTGAGTCAAGTTTTTATCTTTGTGCTTCTTGGTTCTTCCTTATTCTTTTTTCTTAGGAACACGAGATTTGTTTGAAGCGAATTCCCCTTTGATGGGGCTCTTTCATGGAAGTGGAAGATCTAGAAAGATCTTTCGAGTTGGGTGAAAAACCTTATTTGCATAGGAATTTGGGATAGTTGAGCCAATGACGGAGCTTACACTATCAGGATTGTCTTCTTTACTGGTCGCATATTCTTCTTATGCTTTTTTACCATCAAATGCTTTCATTTTCTCCATCCGGTTTAACCCTCTTGGATAGTGAAACAAGTTTACCTATTTCTCCAAGATCTAGGACTCTAGCATGTGGGAGGATCCTTCTCCTAAACATTTTTAGAGTTTCTTTGCTTTTGATTTTAATTTTCAAAGCCATCTAAGTTTTCTTTCGATGGTCCAGTTGAATTTTCTAGCTCTGTTTTGATTGGAGCTTTCCCATGTTAGAATCCATGGAATATGGTCAAAGAAATTTCTTAGGTTGGGTGTCATCAATTGTTACCTCTATTTTCTTTGGCTTTTAACCATTTCTTAAGGGGAAAATCTTGGATTTTGTGGTCTTTAACAACAAAATGAAAGTAGATATTTGGAAGGTTCTTGTAGATAAATTCTTAATTTAGGGTAGTCTCGACTCTCATATTCAATGCTGATGTTGATAGAAGACAAGATATCTAGGTTCATATCAGCTTCCACATAGATATATGGGTGCCAATGGGGATTCAATGAGTGGGAGAAACCCTATTATATTGGACCCCAATGTCTTCTTTGGGTGCCATCAATTGATCGATAAGGGAGACAATCCCATTGATAAGCCAATAGAGGTTGAACACAAGATTTGGTAATTCCACCGATAATGGAAATTTTTAGGACTATGTTTTGTTCGTGATGAATTGGAACTACTTGATGTAGTTTGTAGAAAGGAACTAACATGTAGAGGGAGTAATGCCTCTTGGGAGCTAACAAGTAGAGATAGTAATGTCTTGAGATGAAGATCTTGCACTACCATTTTTGTATTCCCATAATCATCCAATCTTAAATTACCACTACGTCAACTCAGAAAAGAAGGAATGTTCTTAGAATTGATGGTGAGTTAATAAGTTATTATGGTCTATGACTAACTTATGCTAGAGCTTTGTGTTTCCATTGGTATTGTTGAGTCTGTGTGAAGTGCAAGACACACATGAGAAGCACACATAAGGAGCACAAATGCATCAAGACATGCAAAGAAGATGGATGGCTAGAATAGCTCTCTGTATTGAGGATGATCAGAATTGAAGAAAGAGTTGAATAATATCCCTCAGTACAAAGTACACCACATATGAGTGAATCATGTATGTGGGTAACATGGGGAAAAAAAATATAGCTAGCACTAGAGTAAAAAATGCCCATGTATAGGGAAAAGGTTCACATCAAAGCTACTCAATGAACACATAACTCTAACAAACACCCTTTGAACGAATAATTTGAACACATACGAGGAGTGATAGAATAGTCCCCACAAGGCAGTAAGCCTAACACTTTGCAAAAAGCTTCAAACTTTTCTTGTGGAAGATATTTGGTGAATATGTCTACCACATTATATCGTGTAGGCACATATACCAAATCAATATCTCCTGCATGAAGGTGCTCTCTCATGTAGTGATTATGCACCTCAATATGTTTGGTCCATTCATGAAACATTGGGTTTTGTGCAACAAGCAATGCACTCTGACTATTAGTGACAATATGCGTAGCAACATCAATCTCCATGCAAAGATCCATCAATATGCATGTGAGCCATATACACTTCACTATAGCTATGAAAACTACATTGTACTCAAATTCACAACTTAATGTTTACACTGTAGGTTGCTTCTTACTCAACCAAGATATGCATGAGTCTCCAAGGGAAAAACAATTACCACTAGTGGACAGGCGAGTATCATAACAACCAATGTTATCACTATATGTAAAAGCATGCAAGCATGGCTGAATATCTTTGCCATAAAAGAGACCTAAACTCAAAGTGCATTTGAGACATCTAAACACACATTTCAATGCTTAGTGCCATTGTTATGCATGAATTAAATCAGCTAGGAAATTGCATACTCTATATCTTGCCTTGTGTTGCATGCATATATAAGACATCCCATAGCTTGCTAACAAAGAGAAGTGTCAAATGCATCACTGAAATCCTTAGCTGAGAACCTAAATCCTATCTCAACTAATGTGGAAATTGGCTTGCAATCCTCAAGTCAAAACACTGAAGTAGTTTTTCAACACACTTTGCTTGATGCATAACAATTCCTCCCTCAAAAGATACAAACTCAATGCCAAGAAAGTAGCTGCATGAGTAGGAGTTATGACTATTGTGGTTGCTATTTTCTTTTTCTTAGGACAGTCCTTGAATAGGTGTTGGCCTAAACACCCATAGTATAATCCTTCTTTCATTGCCTTCTCTTTCTGCTGAGGGGTAAGTATCAACTTATTATAAGCCCTCTCAGTCAGAGCATATACTTTTCTCTTACCTCTTGGGACTCTCTTGATCATACGCACCTACTTAGCCTCTTGAGAAGGTTGTGCACTCATTGAGCTAGGAGTCGATGTGTGGAAGGATCAGCTGACCTTATTCCATGAGGACCTCTGACCTTAGAAGCCTGTGCTCTTATTGGCCATCCTCATAAACTTAAGCCATTTCCATGGCCTATGCTAAGGACTTGCATCTCTCTTTCCTCAGCAATGGTCTAATAGTTTCCATAAGTGCCAAGATAAACTTGTGGACCTGGAGAAACTCTAGGATAGTATTAGACACTTTAAGTACCTCTCTATACTTATCGAGTACTCCTGAACTGTCTGATTCTCCTAACTAATTAAGAACTAGGTTTCTAATGCTCTAGAACTCTCATCAGATGGTACAAAATTATTATAAAATAAGATCTTGAACTGATCCCAAGTTTGGGGCTCTTTCTTACCCTGTTCTATCTTAGGCCACCATCTATGGATGATGTCCATAAGGTTATACGTGGCCTATTGATCTTGTGCCTATCATCCATGATATGGTGCAAGAAAGCACTGCTCCCACTTGTTGAGCCACTTCTCAACAACATCAGTAGTCCTAGCACTAGTCAAATCATGATATCTAGGTGGCTTAAGATCCTTAAGCTACCATCTGGCCTCTCTAACTAGGATCTTATCTCTATAGACTTCTGGATTTTGATGCTCATCTGGAGCATCTATGTCCATCCCTAGCAAATCAGGTTCTGGCACAACTTCCTCTTTCTTGGAACCATGCATGTGTTCCAAGATATTGTGGAGTGTGCTCTCTAGACTAGTAATCCTATTAATCATGTTCTGAATGGTATTTGCGGGTTTCTCTTCCATGAGTGTATCCCTCCTAGAAGGGATTGATTATCCTGAGTCCATACTAGTTAATGGTGATGGTCAATTTATGATTTTTTGTTTTATATTTTTTTTGTGGTTTTCAAATAATATGCTCTATGTATGGCTAGAATAAGTAAGTGGCAATGGAAAGGAAACACATCACAAGCCTTTGCTCAATGGAAAATGAAGAAACAAGAAACTTTTAGTATGTTTTGTATTGCATATGCATACTAATTTTCTAAAAATTTTGGTAGCATAATAGTGCAATTTTGAAAATTGAAAAAATTGTACCAAGTAATCATCAAGAAATTTCCGCAATAACAATGCCAACAGGCACAATCTAACTACAAATAGACTGAAGGGGATTATACACCCTGATAAATTTATATTTCTTTCCTTGCTAACCTACAAAAAAAATACTTACATGTCCATGCAAAGAAGAATACATGCACCTTACAATACGAATCCACGTCTTAACTATGTGTATACTCTAGATACTATGAAAAAATGCATGTCCTATATGCAGTATGATGCAAAAAAAAAAGCGACAATGCATATTAATTGACAAAGAGACTTATCTAGTGGTTCAAAAGATGATTTGTAGGTGTGTGCAAGTGTTGAAGATGGTCCACACACTTTCCAATTAGCTTCCCAAGACTCTTTCAATAGTTGGTGCTTCAAAACTATGCTCCAAAGAGGGTTGATGAAGAAGAAGGATTTTGAAAGTTGAAGCTCTCAAAATAATGAAGACTGAAACCAAACTATGGCTTCCAGCCACTCTCTAGAAAGATGAGAAAGCTTTCCATTGCAACAAACATCTCAAAGTTTGGAGGTGGGATGCTCAAGATATGGGCAAAAGAGTGCATATGGGTGGGTTAACTTGCCTAATTTGGCAAAGCTTAAGCTATGGCCTCCAAAACAACATTGGATTATTCTTTGGGGGAGTTCTTTGTCAGGTAGATGCACACGTGCTCATTTATCCCACATGCACTGATAGAAGTACGTGAGGCACCTTCATATATCAAAGTGAAAGTCTTTCTGCCTTTACCATAAAGGAAAACACTCTCTTCTAAGTGGATTGCAAATGCCATTTGTGAGCGGGCAGAATCCTTGAAAAGCTGGGTAGACACAGGCTATATTCCATGTGCATTCGCATGCTTAGCCTTTGGGGAGAGTCTCCATAGGTGCCTTTAGAGGGGAGGTCATGTGGGCTCCCCTGAATTCCTTTCGCTCCCACCTTCTGCTATAGCTCGACGATGGTGCGCTCCAACGACGACACTCTTCTCGATGATGATGCATATCATGCCAAAAGAACGCGAAAAAAAAAACGTGAATGCAAGCGAAAAAACAACGGAAAGTCCCTATGCTCTGACACCAAGTGTGGGCAATAGATTGAATGATGTGTGCATGTCTCTCCTCCTATCCATATATACCCTCTTCTACTCTAAAAATAGCAATGATCTAGGATGGTCTAGTGTCTCCATGTGGCCATCATGCAACACTCATCCCCATCACTGTAGAATACTTCAGGTATCCCCCGAGCTTGGGACCTTGGCTAGGTGGCCCTTGTCCCTCACACACATGGACTAATCCCTATGGATCAATGTCATGATCCGTGTGGATCAATGTGTCACAAGAACATTTTTCATTCTATAAGACTTAATATGATAATTATTAAGCTTATCCCCCACTATTCGAACAATATTATCAGTCGTTCTTGTTACTTGAGTGCTTCTCTATACTATGGTAATTTTATTGGAAAATCTAGAAAATTTTTGATTGTTTTCCTTGATATAAATACTAATAGACTTATTATTAGGCTTATCCCCCACTATTCGAGCAATATTATGAGTCATTCTTGTTACTTGAGCATTGCTCTATACTAGGGTAGTTTTATTGTGAAAGCTAGAAAAAAATTGATTATTTTTCTTGATATAAATGGTAATAGACTTATAGTTCCCAAGTAATCTCAATATCCTCTTCTTCTATCAACTCCATGTTGGAGTTAGACATCTTCAGAAGCACGTAGACAACACAAGGAAGAAGAAGAAGCTTGGAGCACAACACACACTACTGAATGTATTACCACTAGAATGTACAAAGATAAGTAGCCCCTTAGGGCAATAGGCGCATATACAAGCCGGGGGGAAAAAACCTCCTAAAGAGGGAAAAAAGTGCCTCGGCGGTCCTAGAGTGTTCACACACATCACTACCTAAATATTTCAACAAATCCTCCTTGGGAGTGATGTGGTGAACAAGAAGTTGGCACTCATGTATAAGGAAGTGCCAAGCTATGTGGAAATCACTCCACAAAAGGAAGTAAGCCCAAAGCTTTGCGGAAAGCTTCAAACTTCTCCCTAGGTAGAGCCTTCGTGAAAAGGTCTGCAATGTTCTCCTGCATGGGCACATATGCCAAGCACATCTCCCCAACAGAGAGCCTCTCCCTAACATAATGATAATGCACCTCAATGTGCTTAGTGCGAGCATGGAACACAGGGTTCCTCGCAATTGCCAATGCGCTCTGACTGTCAGTGAAGATGGTGGTGGCAAAAGACTGACCAACACCCAAATCAGCCCTAAGGTGTCTGAGCCACACACACTCAACAATCACTATGAAAGCTTCCCTATATTCAGGCGCACAATTGGAAGTGGCCACAGTAGGCTACTTCTTGCTCAACCAAGATATACATGAGCTACCAAGCATGAAGCAAAATCCACTAGTGGACACATGAGTGCCAAAGCAACCAACCCAATCAGAGTCACAAAAAGCATGCAAATTTGGTGGTAGTGATCCCCCCTTGGGATAAAACAACCCAAGTAGCCGAGTACCATTCAAGTAGCAAAAGATGCGCTTAACCACCTGCCAATGCTTGACTCCTGGGCAATGCATAAACCTCCTCATCTATGAGACAACAAACTGAATATCTGGCCGAGTAATGCATAAGTAAATCAGGCACCCAACAGCTCGGTGATAGAGAACAACATCAAATGCATCCCCAACATCATGAAGACTCAATCGTAAAACTGTCTCTATAGAAGTGGTAATAGGTTTATAGTCTTCAAGGCCAATAATGTGTCAATATATTTCATTTGACACAAAGCCATTCCACCATCAACATGCATAAACTGAATGCCCAAATAATGATGCAAATGCCCCAAATCAGACATCTCAAATGGGGCATGCAAATCAACCTAAAAATCAGCAATATGCCTCTCATGAGGACTACTAAGCAGCATGTCATCAACATAAACCATAATGATCACAAGTACATCATTAGCAGGCTTAACATATTAGGTGCTTTCAGTTGGATTGTTCTCAAAACCATGTGCAATCAGATAGGCATGTATCTTCTCATAGCAAGCACGTGGTGCTTGCTTTAAACGATATAATGCCTTCTTTAACCTACACACCTGGTTTGCATGCCCTTTCTACACAAAGCCATGGGGCTGAAAAACATACACTTCTTCATGCAAGTCACCATTCAGAAATGCAGTTTTAATGTCCAACTGATGTACATTCCAACCATGATGAGTTGCAAGTGCACAGATGCTTTGAACAGTAGTCATACGGCATGTAGGTGCAAAGATCTCATCAAAATCAATGCTTCTTTCCTGTGCACAACCCTTTGCAACAAGCCTAGCCTTATACCTATCAACTATACCATCAGACTCACACTTCATCTTGTATACCCACTTAGTGCCAATGGCCTTCTTGCCAGGAGGCAAGTCACATAAAGACGAAGTACCATTCTTCGTTATTGCATCATATTCAGATTCCATAGCAGCCATCCAATTTTTTGAATTTTGTGCTTCATCAAAGGAAAGAGACTCAATCTCATCACACAGACTAGATTCAGTCATAGCATAGCAATCTGATGCAAAAGAGGCACTATGCGAGCCTAATCGAGTTCGATATGAGAGAGGTGAATCTAATTTGCTATCATGCAAGGTTTGCACGAGCCATTTTGGCATAGTTCTTGCCTGCTCAATATCAACTCTCTCATTAATAAGTGCATCATGTAAATCTGCATCAGAAATGGAATGATATGCGTCATCACATGAAACCTGCAAAGGCTGAGAAGTTGCCTCATTAGGACCAACACTAGACTGTCCACCTGTAAAAAGAGGCAGCAAAGTATCATACATGACTTTGGAGCTAGCAAATGTCTCCTTAGTACATGAAAGAATGGTTGAATAGCATTTCCACAAAAACAACATCACGGCTAACCATAATGCATTTAGTCTGTGCATGATACAGATGATAGCCTTTACTTTCAGAACTGTACTCAACAAAAATACATTTTACTCCTTTATCATCCAATTTTCTACGATGTTGTTCGGGCACTAATGCATATGCCAAACAACAAAAAACACGCAAATGTGCAAGAGATGGCTTGCAGTCATGCCAAGCCTTATATGGAGTGATAGAGTACAGTGCTTTAGTGGGACACCTATTAAGTACATATGCTGCACACATGACAGCCTCAAGCCAGAAACTATGTGGTAAAGCCTGACTCTTGACCATACACCTCGTCATCTCCATGAGTGACCTGTTCTTTCGTTCAGTAACTCCATTTTGTTGAGGTGTATACGGCACTGTACACTGGTGTTTTATCCCACGTTCAGCCAGAAATGCATTAAAATCAGAAGACATATATTCCCCCCCTCGATCAGAATGGAGGGTGTCCATTTACATGTTGATATATTCTCAGCCAAAACCAAAAACTGTTTGAAGCACATGAACACTTCGGACATTGCCTTCAATGGATATACCCATGCATGCTTGGAAAAATCATCAATGAAAGTCACGAAGTAAAGATAATTTCCAAAAGAAGATGTCTGCATAGGACCATAGACATCACTATGTACAAGCTGCAATTTTTTAGTAGCCCAAACTCAACCATCTTTTGGAAAGGATGAATGCTGCATTTTGCCCAAAATATAGCCTTCACAAACATGTTTTCCAGGTGCCTCAAGTTTGGGCAAAGAGGACGCCATTTCAGATTTCTGCAGGCATAGCAAACTAGCAAAATTAAGATGACCAAAGTGTGCATGCCAAAGCTTTGCATCTGACATAGCCTGAGAATCATGTACTGCACATGCCAAATCATTTAGAGATCTTTCATAGTCTATGAGCTTATACATCCCACGACATAAAATGCGAGAAGCAATAATCACGTCGCCATTTGATAGATCATGAACTGTACACCTGCCATCAACAAATTTCACAACCAAGCCAATATTGGCTAATGCAAAAACTGATAACAGATTTTTCTTGATCCCTAACACAAACAAAGCATCTCACAAAGTGAAAGAACTACCATCAGCAGTAGTCAAAATGATCTTACTAACTCCCATAACCGGATAAGAGGAGTTGTTGGCGCATGTCACAGTATTCCCTGTAGGGGCAGGCTCGAGTGAAGAGAAGAAATTGCACTGCGAGGTAATATGTTTGGTCGACCCACTGTCAAAGTACCAAACATCTGAGTCTAATGTAGACATGCTGCATCAGCTTCACTACCTACAGTTGAAACAGTTGTAGGTTGTGGAGAATGAGTTCTCCTATGCGCAATGGAAATGTGTAGTGAACCACCCTTCTATGTCTAGTACTTGGACAAACAGCTGCACCTTAGATAGCTTGCTGCTCTTAATACAAAACTCAAATGGACTTGAGCCTTTAGTCAATAAAATTAGACAAAGAGAGCTTTCTAAGAAGCTATAAATAACTCAATTGGATAATTTTTTATTAGGAAACACAACTGACAAAGATGAACTACCTATCCACACAAGTATGTTGAAGAATTGAGCTTCACTCTCGGACTGATAACTCACTGAATATATATCCTTTGAGAAAGATATTTGGTATAGAGAAAGTAGACATAAATAGATTCTCAACAAGCTAAAAAAAAAGTAATTTGGATGAGTTTTGGTCAGGGAACTCAACTGACCAAAATAGACCACCTGCACACATAAGTACACTATAAAACTCGACTTTACTCTCTGATAGATATCTCATAGAATATAAATGATCTCAATGGGATATTTGAGACAGTGAAAGTAGATGTCAAGAGCTTTCCAATAAGGCAAAAATCATGCAATTTGGATATGTTTTGGTTGGGAAACTTAACCAACCAAAATAGACTACCTATCTACACAGGTATACTAAAAACCTGGACTTCACTCTTTCACTCATATCTCACAAACTACACAAGATTTCAAAGAGATATTTGATATAAAAAAGTACATGAGATAAGCTTTCCAATGAATGTTTAAACGCACAAAATGGTTACATATGCACTAAGATATGATCTCTGCAACAGAGCTGTGTACAAACTGATGTGCGGCTGGAAGGAGTCTAAGAGAAGACAAAAATGACCAAATGGCTAGATCCGACTACTGGGAGCTCTTGCCTCTTTCTCTCCTTGTTTTCAATGTGCTCCCACTTCACTTTTATAACCAATGATCATGTGAAGAAGTTTGTGCCTCCTTCTTAACTCGCCACTTTCTCCACTACATGCTACTAACTACAAGGCAAGATATTGTATCTCTTACTCTTCATGAATTTTGACAAGACTTTTTCTTTTATTATCTTTTACTTTTTTCCTCCACTTTTCCTTTATCTTTATATTTGGTAAATTTATCCAAGCATGGCTCATATGAAAATGAGCTTGTACACTTATCTTCAACACTCCCTCTCAAGCTCATTTGGGAGTTATCTTCATCCATGTCCTGCAAATTTATCACATCCTTGAAGCCTTTGAGTTTAGAAGCATCCACATCTCCACATCTTTGCTGAGCACCTTCTCCCTTACATAATGGTAGTGGACCTCTATGTGCTTGCTCCTTGCATCAAACATAGGATTGCTTGCCAAGTAGATACTTGACATGTTATCACCGTATATAGGGATGGTTCCAACTTGCACTCCAAGATCAGCCAAAAGCTTTTTAATCCACATTGCTTCACATATGGCAAATGCTAATCCTCTATATTCAACCTCCATATATGAAAGTGCAACATTAGGTTGTTTCTTTGAGCTCCACGTGATAGGTTTGATTCCTATCATGAACACATAACTTGAGGTTGATCTTCTATCTTCCTTTGAGCCTGCCCAATCAGCATCACTAAAGCCTTTGACCTGCAGTTCTTCATCAAACTTGTAAAACAAAGCATTATTAACTGTATGCTTTATGTATCTTAGCACTCTCTTGGCTGAATTTAAGTGTTCACTTGTCGGGGCTTGCATAAACTGAGAAAGTACACCAACAACATAAGACAAATCAGGTCTTGTAATGTTTGCATAGATCAATGATCCTACAATGCTTCTGTATGTCGTTACATCTTCCAATGGTTCTCCATCATTTGAACAAATCTTTGTATTTGTGTCCATGGGTTGAGTGAGTGGTTTGCATTCACTCATTCCAAATCTGAAAAGAACATCCAACAAGTACTTCCTTTGCATCAAGTAGATGCCACTCTTTCCATAAACAACTTCAATTCCTAAAAAATATTTCAGCTCTCCAAGATCTGAAATTTTAAACTCCTTACCAAGCTTCCTTTTGATATCTTTAATCCATGTAACATCATTTCCTGTTATGATGAGGTCATCGATGTATATGCAAATATATACCTCTCTATTTTCTTCCTTCTTCATGTACAACAAAGGATCTGCACTACTTGGGTTGTATCCACACATAGTTAGATACTCTACCAATCTTTGATTCCATGCTCTTGGTGCTTGCTTCAAGCCATAAAGTGCCTTCTTCAACCTGCAAACAAAATCTGGATGGTTTTCATCTTCAAATCCAATCGATTGACTCATGTATACCTCTTCTTGTAGTTCTCCATTAAGAAAAGCATTTTTGATGTCAAGTTGATATAATGGCCATCTCCTTGAAGCACCAATTGCTATTAAGGTTCTAATAGTTCCCATCTTTGCAACAGGGCAGAAAAATTCATCATAATCTATGCCTTGTGTTTGTTTAAATCCTTTGGCAACTAATCTAGCTTTATATCTAGCTAGTGAACCATCAGCATTCCTCTTTACTTTAAACACCCATTTGTTTGGAACAATCTTCATACCTTCTTTCTTTGGCACTAGCTCCCATGTGTGATTATCTTTGAGAGCTTTGATCTCCTCTTTCATAGGTTGCTTCCATTCCTTTTGTGTGCAAGATTCTTCATATGTCTCAGGCTCTTTGTCTTTGATAACCTGCATCATGTATGCAAAATGTGTCGCCATAAAACTATCATAACTCAACCTTTGAGTTGGATACCTTGTCCTTGAAGATCTTCTTTCATTGTCTTTAGAAAGTTGCTTCTTTAACCTATTTAGCTTTACCATCGGAGTGATTACCTCTTCATATTCTTCTTCACTTGCATCTACCTCACCGTTTGGAGTAGCACTTGCTTCTTCGGCTCTACTATGAGCTGAATTTAGAGACAAGGAATGACTCCCCCTCCATGTTAAACATTCTTCATTTGATGTAGATGCCTCTGGTCCTGAAGCCTTTGTGCTTGATTGTTGAACTTCTCTTTGATTTGTTCCTGCGTAATCATCACAATCTTCTTCAAGAATCTTTTCCTTTCCTTTATCTCCATACCATGGTCTTACTTCATCAAAGACCACATCTCGTGAGACTCTTAATTCCTTTTTTCTAGGGTTGTAACACTTGTATCCTTTTTACTCCGTCGAGTAGCCGATGAAAATGCATTTTTCTAACCTTGGTTCCATCTTTGTTCTAACTTCTTGTGGATTGTGAACAACGCAAACACATCCAAACACTTTGAGGTGTGTAAGATCAGGTTTCTTACCGGAATATACCTCTTCAGGAGTCAAGTGATGTATTCCCGATGTTGTCCACCTATTCATCAAGTAAATGGCGGTTGTGGTAGCTTCAGCCCAATAGTACAATGGTACCTTCATCTCGTTGAGCATGCATCTTGCAATTTCAGCAATTTGCCTATTTTTCCTCTCAGCTACTCCATTTTGTTGTGGTGTATACCTACAAGTGAATTGCCTTTTGATCCCATTCTCTTGTAGAAAATCTGAAAATTCTTTGGAGAAGTATTCTCCTCCACCATCGGACCTTAAGGTTTTGATAGACCTTCCTGTTTCCTTTTCAACTTTAGCTTTGAATCTTTTGAATATAGAAAACACCTCTGATTTTTGCTTCATACAAAACAACCATACCTTTCTTGAGTGATCATCAATGAAGGTGACAAAAAATCTATTACCAGCCATTGATGCCTCTTGGGTTGGTCCCCATACATCCATATGTATCAAGTCCAAGATATTTGGAGCCACATAATTGCTCCTTTTGAATGGCTACCTTGTTTGCTTTCCTAGTTGACAAGCTTCACATAACTCATGTAGTCCAATGCTATTAAATTTTGGAAGACCTCTTACCACTTCATGTTTGCTCATGTCCTTCAGCTTTGGAATGTTGATGTGTCCTATCCTTTTGTGCCATAAGTCTAGCTCTGAAATCTTCTTGTTCCCACATTGAATGTACATGACCTTTCCATGTGGATGTTGGACATCCAAAGTGAACATCCTTCCTTCTCTTCTACCTCCAGCAATGACCTTGAAGCCTTCTTTTGGATTCTTTATGAAGCACCCATTTTCATTGAATATGACATGATAACCCTTCTCCACCATTTGTCCTACTGAAATCAAGTTCTTTGAAATTGTAGGAACATGAAGAACATTAGATAGTACCTTTGCTCTGCTTGTATCTCCAAGCCTTATATCTCCAATATGTTCAATCATGTGTTGAGTATCATCACCTGTTTCAACACATCCCTTTCCACTTGGTACCTGTAGATTAGTGAACAAACTTCCTTGGCATGACATATGGTTACTACAACTTGAATCAATGTACCATTTTTTGTTATCTTCACAAGAGCTTCTATACTCATGTCTCATTGCAAGTAGTGTGTCCTTGCTTCCTTCACTTGAGGTGCTTGCATAGTTGCTTTGGTTCCTTTGATTGCCTTCATTTGGTCTTCCATTCTTCAGACAACAATCACTAGCATAGTTTCCTACTTTACCACAATGATAGCATGTTATACCTTTATGAGAATTGTAGGAGTTTCGGCCTCTTCCTCTACTTCTACCTCGACCTCTTCCTTGTGCGTTGGCATTTGATGCATCCTTGTTGTCTTCCGAATTGTTTTGATTTTAGTTGGAGTGGTTGTGACCTCTTCCCTTTCCTCTTGAGCCTCCTCTTGAGTTTCTTCCTTTACCTTGACTTGCATATAACATTTGGTTGTGGCTGTCCTTTCCTTTGGGACCACCAAAGCTAAGCTCTTCTGTAACAAGATGAGGAATTAGTTGTTCAAAACCTGGATATGCATCTTTCAAGTTAATGGAAGTTATAAAAGGCTTCCATCTTTCATCTTCTCTCAATCCATTGAGAGTATAACTCACAAGATCTTCGTCTTCAACCGTTGTGCCAATAGAAGCTAGAGCATCACTTAGCTCCTTAATCTTCAAAGTATATTTAGCTATGGATTGACTCGAACTTTTCTTGATTGTGTTCAACTCATTCTTGAGTTGAAGTTTCCTAGCTTGGGTATTTGTTGAATACATCCTTTCAAGAGCTTCCCAAGCATCCTTAGCTTTCTCTAGATGTTGAATATGCCCTACCATGGCATTAGTAATGACTTGTGAAATGAGGAACATGACTCTCCTATTCCTCTCTTCCCATTCTTTTGCTTGCCTCCTTTGGACTTCGATGGCCATAGCTTGATTGATTTGAGGTTGAGCATCATCGCCACTCACAATACCCCATAAGCCTTTGCCCATTAGGTAGTTGGTCATTCTAAACTTCCATACGGGATAGTTATCCTTGTCCAACTTCTCTACTTGTTGACCCAAGTCAGCCATTGAAGAGTATCAAAGACTTTGAGAGTTACCTCGAATAGTTATAGTCCTTTGCTCTTGCGTTTGTGAAGCTGCCTCTTGTTTTGTAGCTCCTCTTTTGCTTTGCTTCAACTCCAGCTTTGATGATGAAGCTTCAGCACCAAGTTCGCTCTGATACCAACTGTGGAGAATGAGTTCTCCTATCCGCAATGGAAATGTGTAGTGAACCACCCTTGTATGTCTAGTACTTGGACAAACAACTACACCTTAGATAGCTTGCTGCTCTTAATACAAAACTCAAATGGACTTGAGCCTTTAGTCAATAAAAGTAGACAAAGAGAGATTTCTAACAAGCTATAAATAACTTAATTTGTATAAGTTTTGATTAGGAAATACAACTGACAAAGATGAACTACCTGTCCACACAGGTATGCTAAAGAACTTAGCTTCACTCTCGGACTAATAACTGATTGAATATATATCCTCTGAGAAAGATATTTGGTATAGAGAAAGTAGACGCAAATAGCTTTCCAAAAAGCTAAAAAACAAGTAATTTGAATGAGTTTTGGTCAGGGAACTCAACTGACCAAAATAGACCACTTGCACACATAAGTACACTATAAAACTGGACTTTACTCTGTTGGAAGCAGCCAGAGGCACAGACGACGCGGAAGCATGTAACGACGGAACAAGAAGCCAGTCAAATCTTTTTTCAAAGAATTATGTTTTCAAATACTTTCCAAAAACCTCCAACAGTGATTTTTATCACTATTGTAACATATGTAACATAGAAAACCCCATTTTGTAATCCATAGCTCCATTTTATGCAAGCCGAGGAGTCCTCAAGCTTGAGGAGCTTAGGTAGAACAAGCGTATCAATTTTCGTTATTTTTAGACACTGTTTACCCTTTCAAATAGCATCTAGGACCTATTTTTTAACTATGCCGGTCACTAGATGTGAAATCGGTCAAAACTAGTCTAGAAACTATAAAAAGAGCTAGAGAGCTCATTTTTGAGGTTGGTTGGTGTGAGCTTAGAGCTATTTTTGAGCTTGTAAGAGTGTTCTTGAGTAATAGAGTTGATTTCTCATCTTCCATTGTGTCTTGCTTGTCTCTTCGTAGTGTGTGTGTATGTGTGTGTGCATTTCTATGCTTCTCACCTTCACTCTCACTTCATCTCACATTCACGATCTTCATATCACTCCTATCTCTTCCGCGGATTGACATTAAGGAGGTGGAGCTTCTTAACGTGGTTCTCACCATTGTGCTAGAGCAACACCAAATTTGGCGCCGTTGACGGGGATCGAGTCTAGGACGAATGTGTGATGGTAAGAGTATAGCAAGAAGTGGCGTTGGAAGGTAAAAATTTCAGTTTTTGTTGTTGTTTTTACTTAGTTTTTAGTGTTCTTCACCTCCCCCACACTCCATCTTCATCACCGCATCATCATCTTCATCTCCAAAAAAATCAGAAAATTCACCATATCCACCCATTCTCCTCATTTCCCCTCATTTGTGCATGCGAGAGAGTGAGAGAGAGCTTTTGTGCTTGTGTGTGCTTTTGCTTTCTTGAGTTTTCTTGCAGGTACAGTACTCCAGTGCATCAGGAAGGCTGCAAAAAGGTAAGAAAATCACCTTCTGTCAGAAATTTCCGAGTGTGTCAGACCATCGCGATGGTCTGCAAACTTCGGAATTTGAGGTAAGCGACTTCATAGGCATGTAGGCGACCCTTGCGCCTCTAGGAATCCACACTTGCATTTGCAAAATCATCAGTTTGGTGGACCATCGCGACGGTCTCAGACCATCGCGATTGTGTCACACCATCGCGATAGGCTCACGCCATCGCGACGGCTCGGCCGGACCATCGCGACGGTCTCACGCCATCGCGACGGTTCATTTGGACCATCGCGACGGTTCGCGGACCATCGCGACTGTTCGGTTGACCCCACACCATCACGATTGGCTCACGCCATCGCGCCAACGGTGCCACGTGGCAAGCGAGACCATCGCGACGGCTCGCACCTCACACCATCGCGACAACCCAAAATTTTGGACCATCGCGATTGGCTCACGCCATCGCACCCAGACCATCGCGATTGGCTCAAGCCATCGCATCTGTGACCATCGCGACGGTTCACTTTGGACCATCGCGATTGTTCACGTTGACCGTTGACTGACGCCATCGCGATTTTCCGCCTGATCGAGCCATCGCGACGGTTCACACTGACGCCATCGCGATTGTCCACTTTCACGCCATCGCGACGGTTCACCCTCACGCCATCGCGACGGTCCCAGACCATCGCGATTGTCTCACACCATCGCGATTGTGCACCCCCATCGCAAATTTTAGGGTTTCTTTTTTTTGGCCAATTTTGGGGCTATTTTTGAGAAATTTTTGGGGGATTATACTCATAGGAGACCCCTTAGCTCATATTTGGAGAAAAACCTGTTTGTCAGTTTTTACCCCCCAGGGCCTGAACGGTCATAACTTTGTCATCCGAAGTTCGTTTTTTGAGCTTAATAGCTCGTTAGAAAGCTCTTTACGAGTGCTACGTGACCTCAACTATTTTTTTCTTAAAGGATACGTCTATTTTTAGATAAGCTATTTTGAGGTTGACCTAGTTTGGGACTAGAAAGCCAGGGGGCAAGCATTGAAAAGTTGGGCAAAAGGGAAGGGACTTAAAAGGTGTATATACTCAAGTGCTTGATCATCCAACTGTGAATTGGTCTAATATTGGATTTTTCTAGGTCTAGCAAGGGCAATCGAAGGCAACCAAGGCAAGGCAGTGAAGGGCATAAAGCTTGGGAAGCGCGGTTTCTTGGGCATCAGAGCAACCAAAAAAGCTGACTCGAGGTTGGAAGATTACTCAACCCCCTCAGTCAATTCTTAGCTTAGGATAAACGTTAGCTTTTGTGGATTAAGACGATAGGAACGCCTCAAGTTCAAGAGAGTTAAATTTATCAAGTTCAAGACTAAAGTAAAGGTGTGTGACAGGAAAATCTAAAGGAAAGAACCTAAGTCTGACGGAACGAGAACTCAAAGTACCACGGAAAGTCGAATTCCTGACGCATACATTAAGACAAGAATCTAAAGAAATTTAAAAGGAATCAAGAAAGTAATAACAAAGAATCTTTGACGATCTGAGCGTGTACTGAGTGTGCAAGGAACAAAATTAATGAACCTTAGATCGGGCAAACATATAGGCAAGTCAGACCGACGGAGCCTTAGATCATCAGAGGCAAGCATAAGAACTACTGCTCGATCGTGGGCTCAACAATTGAACACTAGTTATCCCTACGAGAGCTCAGATACTAGTGATTCAGAAATGGCATTTAGCACAGGAAAACCAGAAGGAGGGTCTAATGTAGCCTATTTAGAAAAACCAGAAGGACCCTATAGAACACAACTAGAGTTTCTCCGAACCAACCGATTAGGTGCTCGCATCTATGAGGATGGTTTGTGAAGGCAAGTGGTGCAAATGCACAACCCCGATCAACCCATTGGATTGGAACGTCCAGTGGTGAAATTCGAGAGAGACGCATACATAGACAAGGAAGGAACGATGTACATATTAAGTACGCAGCCAAACAATACCAATGAGTTTGGCGCAATTCAGCTAGAGATGGATACTAAATCTCAAGGAAAAGAACCATTAGAAAAGCCTAGAACACCTAGAGGAAAATCTGTACTGACACGAGTACTAATCCCGGAATGGATCCCTCAGGACAACAGAAGCATAGAGTTGTTTGTAAATAAAGAAACTGATGAAGCCTTTTGGAGATACAAGACAGAACTACTTAGTGAGGTAGGTATCATCACTATATACGAGTTCAAGGACCCGGATACACCTGGAAAGGTTGTATACCTGGATGAGACTTCAGAAAGAGTCTTTGTGGTGCCTGACCACGCTAAAAACACATACACATGGAGAGGTGAATTGGTATTCCCTCCATCTAGAACGAACATGAATACAAGTCAACAAGGGGCAGGAACATCCTCAGCCCATGGAAATCAAAGAGAGGGAAATAAAGAGAGACCGGAATTAAGCTTTAATCATCCCGTAGGGAGAGATAGAACGACCACAGACACTAATAGAGCAGATAGACAAAGAGATCATGGAGTACTAGGTGGTAGAGATGATTTTCCTCTACCTAGACCACGCGAACACGCAAGAATATTGAGACCCATACAGTTAGTAAAATCAATGAAGAATTACTTTGATGGGACAGGAGATCCCTATGACCATGTCGCAGAATTCAAGCAAGTGCTAAGAGCAGAACAAGTTGAAGACATGTTCACGCAATACAACGCATTTCGACTTACGTTAAAGAATACCACTTTAACTTGGTTCCAACCTTTGCAACAAAGGCAATTTAGAGACATCCATCACTTTTTAGAGTCATTCATCACTGAATTCTCTAAAAGTGGGATTAGACATGACACGTCTTCGTTGATTCATAGCTTTAAACAGACCCCTCAAGAAACAGTAAGACTGGCAGGACGTAGGTTTAGACAATATGTTGAACGATGTCCAATGCAAGAGCTACCCTCACAAGCCAAGCAAGTGTCATTGTTTTTAGATGGCTTGTTGAGCTCTAAACTACGCTCCTACGTGTACCTAAAAGAACCCAGAACGCTAGAGCAATGTGTAAGAATTTGTATAGACATTGAGGACAACTTAGGAGACGAAGACCTAGCAGAAAAAGTGGCCCAGAAATTAGGAGTTTCTAGCAAACCTAGGGTGCTAATGAACAAGCGCTGTTACACCTGTGGTGGTGACCATATGGCCAATGTGTGTCCTAATGCACCACAACCACAAGCCAACCCTAGTGGCCAATACTGTACAATTGAGAGAAGATACACGAATCATATGGCTCAGGACTGCCCATACAACAAGCAGACCGTGAGACAGAACTACCCGCAAGCATACCCATAGCCAGGTAGGTATCAAGGCCAATACAATGCTCAGCCTTATTACTATAGGCCTCCTCAGAACTACCCATACCAGGCTCAACAGAGACCTCAACCTGTCTTAGCTCAGCAGCCACCCCCACCAGCGAATGTCATCTCAGTCAAATACGCTGCTACAGAAGAGAATCTAAGTAGGGCCTTAGTGCCTTCTTCACCTTTGATCACAGAGGGTGACCCGAATTCGAACAGTTTTGACTCCACTCATGTAGATAGTCCACCCGCATATTACACAGAGTCACCAGAACACGTAGAAACATATCATTATGATAGTCCACCAGTGGAACCTAGTTGGGAGCCCGACTACGCTCATGTGATGTACACAAACCCAAATCCACGACCCCAATTGAGACAACAAAGACCACAGGGCCCTAGAGGACCATGCTTTAGGTGCCAAGGAGATCACTTCATAAAGGATTGTCCACATCCTCCGATAACAGGACAATCACAGTACTATAACATACAAGGCTTTTGCGCCGATTGTGGCAAAGAGCACATCATCAAAGATTGTCCTAAGAACCCTGCTAATGCTTCAAATGTGACACCCATCAACGTGATAGGTATTGTAAACAATGCAGATGGATCCAACCCTACATACGTGCCTATCCAAGCTATAACAAGAGCCCAGGCGCTCTTACAGAACCAACAGCTTAATCAAGAGAAAGTAGCCGGAAGTAGTGAAGTTGCAGAATCTAGTAGTAAAAAGACGAAATCTTGGAAAGATTCTAGAGAAAGAATTAAGAGAAAATGGAGTAAAAAGATAACTGAGTTGGAAGGAAGTTTAAAGGAATCTAGAGCCAAAATTCTAGAATTGACTTCGCAGGAATTGAGTCAAGAGAATCCAGCTCAGAAATCAGGATCAGTTTTAGCGGAACCCATACCAGAAGATCTAGACATGATGTTTCGTGCATATCAAGCTAGATTAAAAGAAGGACCTCAAGTAGCTGAAATGAGTAAAAACTACCCTCGAGCTGATCTAGAAATGGAGAGAACTAAACTTTGCATGAAGATGGTAGAACTAGCACAAGCTTGGTTCGAAGCCTCTAGATATCTTAATTGGAATAACATGGCAAAACCTGAATTACATTTTCAAGGACTAATGGAGAGGCTAGAATACTTGATAGAGAGCAAAGAGAAAAAAAATCAGCCTAGGAACCCTATTGTCCCAGAGACACAGGAAAGGAATGCACCATCCCTGTCTCAAGTACCCAACTCAGAAAGTCAAGACAACCTGTCTTCCATACATAGGTACTCACATGAATTTTTGAGAGAGATCCAAGAAGAGAAATGGAGAAAGGAACAAGGAACCCATCCTCCTATTCAAGAAATAGATGACTTGTAGGAACAATTTCCCCAAGACATTCCCTCTATTTACGATGGTGTAGAGGAAGAGCAACTGAGTGAAAACACAAGATTTGGATCTAATTCTTTACAAGAATTACCTCAGTTCACAGGACCTTGGGAAGCAAAGTCTATTAGTATGAGAGCACCCACGATAATAGTGAGGAATGAAGAATCAGTAATCCCTAGAAACACGGAAGTGATCAAGAATACCAAAGTACAATGTAATCTCACTCTAGAGGAGTTGTTAAAGGTACAACCAGAATTGTGGAAACATGTAGCAAATCGATTCCCCGAGCTTGCTACTACTCCCTCACAAATAGGATCACAAAATAAGGTACCAGAAATACCCGTAGAAAATATTGGAGATGTAAGCGAAGGAGAGGAAGGTAACACTTATCTTCCGATAACCCATCAGGGCTACACCACGAAAGCCATCTTAGATTCAGGAGCCGGCGTAGCCATCGCTACCACCGCTTTATGGAAACGTTGGGGTAAGCCAGCATTAAGACCCACCAGGATGAAGCTCCAAATGGCTGACGGACACATAGAAAAACCATTAGGCTTACTAGAAGGCATATCTCTCACCACTTGTGGTGTAGAATTTGAGCATACTTTCGCCATTTGTGACTTTGCAAAAAACCATGCTTATGAGATGATATTGGGACGACCATTCATGCGTCAGTTGCAAATTGTACAAGATTGGGGAACTAATTCTTTGTACTTGCAACATTTAGGGGTGACTACCAAAGTCAATCTTAAAGACTATTCACATCGAGATGTACCCCCAATACAATGGAATACCATCCATAAGACACCAGTAGAGACGGAATCCGTGCACTCATTAGAACCAGATCCTTCTTGGTTGCATGAGGATACTCATTTATGGATGTGTAAAGTAGCCAAACAAGAGGAAGAAAGGTTAGAAGCCAGGACCTTAGGTGCAGAACAACATCCACGAACCCTTCAAGACCCAGCTTACGCACCTGTAGTATTCCCAGACGAAGAGTTTGAACCCCATGGTTGGGCAGAAATCCTAGCAACCATGGATGTAGCCATCAATGAAGAACAATGGACACCCCACTGTGACGAGGATGGCTATGACATTTCAGTTTTCACGATAGAGCCAATCATGTGCGATGCAATTTTAGAAGAATGTGAACCTAACACTGATGCATTTGAGGATGCAAGTGATTTTGATTTAGAATCAATTATCATGGACTCACCCTTTGCATCAGAGGAAGAATATTTTTTCGAGGTAGAGACTCGCACTCAGAGACACGAGGAAATTACGAATGAGGTGAGATTAGCCACGGAAGTGACTAACAAGAGTGAAGGCAAGAAAAGAAAGAAGAAGGAAACCATGTCAGAAAAAGAAGAATCTTTATTTGAAGTACCCGAGAACTTCAAGAAATATGAAATCGAAGATAGAAGAATCATGGTACGAATGCCTAATAGAAAGGCGAATGACGGACAAGTATATGATAACCGAGAGAAAACCAAGAAAGTAATAGTTGCCATAGAAGGAGAAGAAGAAAAATGTACATACATAGGGCATGATTTGTCGAAGGAAGAAGAAGAAGAGCTAGTTGCCCTAGTGCGCGAATATAGAGATGTGTTCGCTTGGAGTTACAAAGATTTGAAAGGAGTAGATCCAGATATATGTTCTCATAGAATCCCTATGACTCCAGATGCAAAACCGACAAAACAGAAACCTTACACATACAATGATAATTACGCTGCGAAGATTAAAGAGGAGATAGATCGATTGATAGAAGCAGGATTCATTTACGAAATTGAGCATACCGAATGGGTATCCCCCATTGTGGTTGTGCCCAAGAAGAATGGAAAATTGCATGTGTGTATTAACCTTAAAAAAGTTAATGCCGCAACGATTAGAGATAGTTATCCTCTTCCTATCACGGAACATCTATTGGAAAGAGTTGCGGGCAAGGAAGTTTACAGCTTTCTTGATGGATTTTCAGGCTATAATCAAGTAGCCATTGCTCCAGAAGATCAACACAAGACGGCATTTGCCACTGAATGGGGCATATTTGCATTTCGTGTGATGCCATTTGGCTTAACAAATGCACCCGCCACTTTCCAGCGACTCATGTGTCATGTTTTTAAGGAATTCTTACGCAAGAGCTTGGAAGTTTATGTCGATGACATATGTGCTCAGGCAGACGCATATCCCAGAGTTAAGGCAAATATTTGACAAATGTCGAGAATATCAGGTTTGTTTGAACCCAGAAAAGTGCGTTTTCATGGTCAGACAGGGCAAAATTCTAGGACACATTGTGTCAAAAAATGGAATCTCTACGGATGAAGAAAAGGTGAAGGTAATTGCAGAATTACCTAGACCAACTAATGTGAAAGAGGTACAGGCATTTATGGGCCATTGCGGTTATTATAGGAGATTCATACACATGTATGCAATCATAGCCAAGCCTTTGTACTCTCTTTTAACCAATTTCGAATGGACAAATGAATGTGAAAATTCATTCAATGAACTCAAACGACACTTGTGCTCAGCACCTATATTGACAACCCTAGATTGGAGTAAGCCATTCCATGTACATGTGGATGCATCCAATTATGCCATAGGATGTGTGTTAGCACAACCCACGAAGGAAGGTAACATAGATCTCCCCATAGCTTACGCTAGCAGACAATTGAACGCAGCAGAAAGAAATTACACCACGACGGAACGAGAAGGATTAGGGATGATCTACGCGGTAAAGAAGTTCAGACACTACTTGTTGGCCAACAAATTCAAGTTCTTTACAGATCATCAGGCCCTATTGTACCTAGTCAACAAACCATGTAACACAGGACGACTGATACGTTGGTTTCTATTACTCATGGAGTATGATTTTGAAGTCGTAGTCAGGAAAGGGAAGACACATCTTAGAGCTGACCACCTTTCAAGATTAACCTCAGGAGAAGCTCCTCAAGGAGTAGTGGATGAGTTACCAGATGCATATTTGTTTAATCTTGAGATAGCACCAGAATGGGCTAAGCCTATAGTCCCCATTCTCACATATGGACCCAAGAATCCTAAGATAAAGATCAAAGAAGGAGAGATTACCAAGTCTCAGAGATATCAAATCATAGCAGGAAGCATATATAAACAGGATAATCAAAAGATTCTTGCTTGTTGTGTAGATGAATCAGAACATGCGAATTGGTTGCAATTAGCACACATAGGTGCACTAAAGCAACATCATTCGAAACATCGAACATTACAGACTCTGCATAGACTAGGAGTATATTGGCCTTCGATGGAAGCAGATGTCTACAAATTGTGTAAAGAATCCCATGTTTGTTGTGAAAGACCACCAGTAGAGCATGCTACATTATATCACGTGTCTCTCACACCAGACTGGAGTGAACCTTTAGTGACATACTTGAGGACGAAGACATTCCCTCAAGGAATGACCTTAGCTCGACAACGCAGTCTAGAGCAGGAAGCTCAAGATTATTCACTTATTGGCGATAACCTATACAAAAGAGGACGAGATGGATATCTAAGACAATGTTCATGAGAGCGATTATCTGAGCATACTAGAGACTGCACACCAAGGTGTTGCAGGAGGTCATTTTGGACCCGATAGGATAATCAAAGCCATCCTCTTTGCAGGATTATGGTGGCCCACTCTTCACATGGATGCTCATACCTATGTTAAGAGATGTAATGTGTGCCAAAGAACTCAGTTTCCTACTCGCAGAGATGAAATGCCATTGAAACCCATGATGGGTGGACGTGCATTTTCAAAGTGGGGTATAGACTTTGTAGGACCCATTAACCCCCCTGCAAAAGGTACACATGCTGAATACATTATTGTTGCCACAGATTATCTTACGAAATGGGTAGAGGCAAAAGCCACGAAAAAGAATGATGCACACACAACTGCAAAATTCTTATTTGAGAATGTCTTTACAAGATATGGACTGCCTATAGAGTTAGTGAGCGATCGAGGCACTCACTTTCAGGATTTTATGGTGATTCACAAGAAATCCGCACCATATCATCCTCAGGCCAATGGTCAGGCTGAAAGCACTAATAAGATCCTTTGTAACGTACTGACGAAACTCGTGAACAACAAACGTGCAGATTGGGACAAACAGTTACACCACGCTGTTTGGGCATATCGAGTGGCCTACAAGACCGTACTCAATGCAACTCCCTTTCAGATGGTTTTTGGTCAGAATGCTGTGCTTCCTTTGGACTTCTTGATACCGACCCTTAAGGTTGCGCAAGAACATCAGTGGACCGGCCATGAATTATCAGCGAGAACAATGGACTTGGAACGATTAGGAGAAACCAGGCTAAAGGCGGCAGCAGGAATATATGCAGCGAAGAAGCGACAAAAGGCATATTTTGATGCACATGTGAAAGATAAAGGCCTAAAAGAAGGAGATTTAGTTCTAGTATATACGCTAAAGCAACACGCACGTAAGTTAGAAAAGCGAGGTTATGGACCTATGATCATTAACAGACTCTCAACAAGTGGAGCAGTACAGTTAGCCACCTTAGAAGGAGACGTAATGCCTAATTATATTAGTGGCTGTAGAGTCAAGCTATATCAGGAACCTCTTACTGAGGATATGCTTAGACGACTCACGTTGGCAAAGAAGCGTAAGGAGGAAGAAAATAGAATACGAGCGGAAGCTCAGGCAGAAGCAATAGAACGCATTAAACGCATGAAGTTAAGAAGACAAGGACTAGGGAGAGAACATTATAACCATCTGGAAACTACACCCAGATATCCCATGGCCATGTGTCAAGTAAAGTCAACCACTCATCCTAGTATAGTGGACAGGAGACCATTCATTATAGTCAGGCTAGAGCACGACAACCCTTGCCAAGAGCTCAGGGCTTTAATTGACTCAGGTGCTGCGACTAGTGCGATTAGATGGTCCCACTATAAGGATTCAGGAATAGAAATGCGGCCAATTGAGGCATACCTCATAGGCCTAGGAGGCATGGAAACCCCTTGCATGGGTGAGGTGGACCTTCCTATCCTCATTAAGGATGTGACCATGACAGCGAAGCTACTAGTGTGCCATGATGACGACCTGATAGAACCCCTAATCCTTGGCCAAGGTTGGCTATACGATCACTCAGTGGACCTAAATCTTAGACAAGGCTCCATACAAATTGGAACCTCAGAGCAGAAGCGAGTGATACCGCTTGACTTCCCTAATTGCATTCCGATTGAGGTTTGTAACCCTAGACCCTATGAAACGCATGCGACGGAAGACCGGAAGATCTTGGGTCAGACCAGTCACGTTACGTCTACACCAACCCACTCGGGCTTGGCTATGGACAGTTGTCAATCAGAAGGACGACAGGAGATCTTCCCTGGGGCTTCCTGCAAACTAGAAGGGGCAGCTACCCAACTGCTAGGGCAGATGGACACAATCAGCGGTCAGGTGGGTTGCATCAGCGGCCAAATGAGCACAACACCCTGCGGTGCTCATCCTTCCAAACTTGCTGCGGACTGGCCTAGATTAAAGATAAATAACGAATCACTTCCTAATGGGCAGGTCACGCAAGTGTTGGATCTCCCTTCTTTTCCAAAGCAGAGCGTCCATTGGACCTCTCAAACCCAACCTCGAAGGAGTCAACCACAACAGAGGAACCCAGACCGATGACACCACCAGACAAGGCAAGGAAAGCAGCAGTATCAACATCACAGAACAAGTGGCACGAAACAAATATGGGTGCCAAAAGGACAGCAACCACAGGCTATTGGCAACACTGCAGACGAGAGCAGGACAAAGTTTCAACAGAAGCAGAGTCAGCATCCAAAGTCCTCTCGATCTTCTTCCCCAAGTACAAATACTCGGCAGATTTGGATCGCCAAGAAATATCTTATCAATCGACCCACACCAATGCAGATTTGGGTACCCAAACAATGTATTATAGCCCAACCCTCTAGCCATGTAATGTATACCCCTCAGAAATCTTTCCATCCCTCAATACCACCAAAACCGATACCACTTTTTGTCCCTCAGCAGAAACACACCACCCACTCAAAGACTCGTAGGAAATGGATACCGAAACGTATCCAGACGTCTTCTTGTACCCCCTTATCTAACAATTCTCCCACCCCGTTTAAACTCCACCCTTGTAATAATTCACCCTCAACCAAACCTTGTATAAATTCATACACCAAAACCCCACATCATGCATAATAAAAGCTCATCAAGAAATGTATGCATAACCTGACCATGTAGGCGTCTAGAGACCTGCATTAGTTTTGCAAATAATCATTGCATCAACCACTTCATGACACTTGGCTACACGGGTTACACATCGGTTATGGAAAGGGATTGCGGTCTCACCTTAATGGGATCATAATTAATTTCCATGCTAATGTGTTAATCTTTTGTAGCAGATCTTTTCCATTAGCTCATCAGTCATCATGCAAACAGAAGCAGGACCATCAGAAGCTGGCCCAAGCACACCAATGGCCAATATTGGAGAATTACTCGCAGAATCTTATCCTACGATGCAACCTCCAGAGTTTCAAGGTTTTCCAGGACCCATGCCAATCGATGATCCTCCTAGAGGATATACTGAGAAGATTCATCGTAATTCTCACTGGTTTCAAGGCCTAGCAAGACCATTAGCAGACGCTGATTTCATATTTGAGGCCAATTTGGCATTTGATCTTCGCACATGGGCCAAGTACCAGTTCTTTTCAAGAGAATTTGCAGGACTACAGAATACACAAGATCTAACGCACGTTTGGGCACGAGCGGGATTTACAGAGTATTTTAGCGACCCTCTGCCTAAACCTGATTTTTACAGATGTTTTTACTTGGTAACCACCTTAACGGCTTCAGAGAACAAGGATCTACCCGGCACATTCATGTTATCATCCTTGGTAAATGATCCTCCATTCAGAAGGTTTTATTTGTCTAAAGATTTAATTCGCGCAGCTCTGAAAATACATGGAACACACACTCCGACGGAGAGAGAACGGCTAGTCCCAGAGCAGATGAAACGTGGTGACGTAACTAAGTGGGAGGATATTTCAGCCATAACCCCTGAGCTTTCCAAGCCATTACGGATATGCATGCAGCACTTTGCTTTCCCAGCTCAGGATCGTTTTACCATGCCTCACAAGAGAATCTGGTTTGGATTGTACTTAGCATGTACTGGACCGCAAACGGTTGATCTAGCCAGCTGGATAATTGATCAGCTCTATTTGGCACAACATAGGTGGGAGCGAAAGAAGGTAATCAATGGGTGCTGCGCCCTCACCAGGATCATATATATGTGCTTGGCGTATGACTTACCAATTGAGCGTGCCATGACCAGTGAGGAACTGAAAGCATTTAAAGGCACCACTAGGAAGGCTAGAAAGTCTAGCAAAGGCAGAGCTGGAAAGCGGATGAGAGGTACTATCCCGTGCCTACAAGTCCCAGAATCACCCTCGCCACAACCATCTCCAGAGCAGTCACCAACAGCAGCCACTCCCATGGTACCACCAATTCGTATACGGTTATCAAGACCAGTTATGCCGGAGGGCACCACCAGTACTGTTGCACCTCAAGCAGCCACAACCACAGAACCTATCACCACAGCAGCTGAACTTCCCACCACTATTGGTGCGGAAGCTTTCTCTTTTCCAATACCCCATTTAGAAGCAGGACAAGCAGAGCCACTGGACCAAACTTTTGATTTTGAGATGCCCGATGCATTCTCCAATGAGTTCCAGTTTTCAGAAGGACAATTGTTTTCTCAAGAATTTGAAAGGCCTAGCTACCCTACCACACCTGCAAGGAATTGAACTCACAACCTCTTGGTTAGGAATGTGATGGGCTAACCACTTGCCCCAAAAGCCATGGTTGAGGATTACTTCCTAATCCTCTCTCTTAGGGTGTGGTTCAACCATCTCCTACCAGGATTATGTTACATTCTTCCCCCCTTGGTCGATCATTGTCCTCAATGATCTACTCTTGTATCCCTCTAGCCTCGGTGATCAGTCCCTTGAACCCCTAGGTGCCCTTGAATTGATGTCCCTCAACCTCGCATAGTTTCTTGAACCTTGTTCGCAACCTTGGTCTCTTGAACCCTTGCTCTCAACCTCGGTGTCTTGAACCTTCTTGTTCGCAACCTCGGTGTCTCGAGCCCTTGTTCTCAACCTCAGTCTTGAACCTTGTTCTCACCCATGCTTGGTATCTTGAACACTCAATCAAGTGCCACCCAAGGATTCCCAAGGAATTCACACTTCCAAGCTAGCTCATTGGAAAGTTCGTTCCGAGAGCTTTCCAACGGTATATTACATGCCTCAATCTGACATACGGATTGAGAGATACACCCCAATCATTGTAAGGTCCATCCTTGAAACCGACGCGCGCGCCTTCCACAAGTCCTACCCTTTCACATAGAGGATGCCCAAGCGCCTTTTTTAGAGGCCATTGAGTCATTCCACCTTGCCCAAGCCTACTTCCTAGGCTCTGATACCAATGCAAGGAATTGAACTCACAACCTCTTGGTTAGGAATGTGATGGGCTAACCACTTGCCCCAAAAGCCATGGTTGAGGATTACTTCCTAATCCTCTCTCTTAGGGTGTGGTTCAACCATCTCCTACCAGGATTATGTTACAACACCCAGGGATCAGCCACAAGGACAGATCGTGTCCAGCTCTGATGACGAAAGAACAGCAACCGATGACGACGAAGGAGACGACGAAGCTAGCTAGGGAACACAGGAATCCCAAGAGCATGAACAGACAGATGGCCAAGGCCAACAAACAGACACACATGGTGATACAAGTACCCATGAAGATGAAACTTACGAAGCAGCAACTTACACACTGGCTATCAAGAAGTTGTATAGAACTATGGAAAAAGTTTGGGCACGCAAAAAGCTGACAGAGGAAGAGAGTCAAACAATAATAGAACAAGAACTTGTCACAGGCGGATTCGAAGACGCATACATCAAAGGATTCAGAGAGTTAGTCAAATCAGTAGGCTCCAACGAAGCCCTCAGGTACTTGCAACGAAAGCCACTACCACAGTTTGACCCCCACAGAGTACGACTACTTTCAAAGCCCGGCGAATACATTCGTGTACCAACAGGAGCACAGTCTTCTGAACAAGCTAGGGAGGCACGCCTCGTCCCCGAAAGTTCGTTGGCAGTAGAAACCATCTTTGTAGATTCCCCACCCCGCGCTACAGCTGTACATACCTCAGTAATCATTGACGTACCGACCACCCCAACCGCTCCTCCATCACCGCCCATCCCTCCAGCCTCCCCTCTTCACCCTCCTTCCCCCAGACCAACATCTTCATTCGCCGGTGGTGTTGCAGAAATTGTCTTTACGACCACTAACCCCACAATTCCCGCACCCATTAGCCCTAGTCTACCCCCTCCCACACCCACCTTTCTATCCAACCCATTCCTTCATCAATCTTTTCCATCTTTCCCCACAACTCCAAGACCCCTTTTCCCATTCCCACCGCCATTAACCTTCTCCCCCGTCTCACCTCCCCGACCCACTGTAACCCCTCTTTCCCCTTTCCACCAAGCTGCTCCAGCCAGCCCCCCTGTAAATTACCCCTCAACCTTTGTAAATCCCGTATTTACACCAGCACGAGTACCCACGATCACACCCATATTCACGGTCACCGTACTAGATACGTCCACTGACATGGACATCTCACCACCCACTGCACCATCACTCACTTCACTCACGGCACAAACATTTTTAGGCACATCACAATTTTCAACAATCACTACATCATCCACCTTCCCACCCCCATTCCCCATTCTCGTTGCATCTACACCAACTGCATCTTCATTTAGCACCCCATTAATACTATCACCCACTGTAGATAATGCATTCCGACAGATGTTCATGTGTATGACGCAAGTAAGAGATGAGTTCACATCTCTTGGTGATAATTATCAGCAGCTGCAGAGGACAACCAATGACTTACAGTCGCAGCTTAATTTATTGTCTATTGAGAATGCCTCTCTGAACACCCGCTACCAAGAATTACGCGAGGCTTATCACAAATTGGAACTAGAAAGCGAAGAAAAGACCAAGGAAGCCACTGCTCACCTGGATAACTTATTAAGAGCCCAGACAGTCCGCAATGCAACGCTAACACGAAACATGGGCTTACTACGAAGACACCTAGCAGCCGCCAAGGAAGAAAACCAGCGCTTACAGGATCAGAACCGAGAAAACTTAGAAGCAGCGCTCGACCACCCAGACCAACCACTCAGTCCTAGCAGGTTCAAAGCCATTCTTTCAGACTCGATGAGGATGCTGCTAGATGATCATGTAAGATTACTAGATGAATACGACCGCATGAACGAGGAGTTACAGAAACTCAAAGAAGATCACAAATTACTCCAGTTACGAGCACCAGCACACCAAGACACACCAGCACCTGTGGACCCCTCTCCTGACCTCCTAGAGGAACTAAACTCATTACGGGCCCAGGTATCGAACCTTGAATCAAGGATTGCAGTATATGAAGCACCACCAAGGCTAGATTCCCCACCTAAGCTTCCAGCTGAGGAAGAAACGGTCACCATTTCGGTGGAGGAAACGTTTGAAGAGGCGTACGAGCCACAACCAATCCCAGGCGGACGCGTCACGGCCGAAGGCCAGATGACTTACGAACTCCCGACCCCCGCGTGGATGAAGACTATTGAGGAACTTGGAACAACGCACTCAGCTAGAGTAGAGGCACAATTACATGCCATGGCGATGATAGAAGAAAGAATTTTACAATTTCCATTCTTTGCTCATTTGGCCCCGCGACGATACATATCTGGGCATGAGCTACAGTATAAACCGTATTTTATGTTAATGGTTGAATACCAGTTACCCATTGAGAAAGAGACAGGTAAGAAACCATCGCATGCACCTCAATTCGAGGAGGCCGATCTACCACTGGATGCGCAGCAAGGAAAGATCTATCAACCAGAGTGGCGAAAAGATTTACTACAACAGTATCCACAAATGATGAGTACATGGGTAAAGGCACCTTTGCATTTAAAGTACAACCCATGTTGGGGACCAGTGCCACGACGCCGCTCCTGGACTGCCTTTGCTATTAAGGTACAAAACAATAAGCAATGCCAAGACTGGTTGAATTACCCCTATTTTAAGCCACCCATTGAGTTACCAACTGTTGGCTACATGATGGCTACAATTCGCCACTGGCTCCCCAGATTAAAGCATATGGACGATATAGCGGCGCATATGACTGTCAAAATCTTTGACATGATGCAAATGATTTTTAAAGTCTTCCGACGCGTCAAGGCACCGCATGTCAACACCCCGGGCTTTGAGCATGGCAATTTTGACCTGGTATATGATATGAGTACAACGCCATCGCTACGGGTGTGTTATGCCTGGCACTGCAGAATAAAGTACCTACCGGCGTGCTACAAGCAGACGTTCGAAGAGATGTTCACAACCGGCTTCTGGGAATACCATTCAGAGGTATTCATAAGCAGGCCTACACATTTATTACAATTATTTGCCTGCGAACGAATGGTCTATTCCACACACTATCAGCTCCCGCCACCGGAAGAACCGCAACCTATCGACTGGGAGAAACTCGAGGCAGATCTGGCCCGAGGCATTCGTATCTCCAAGCACACCCTCACTCAAGACCTCCTACAGAACTATATCCGACAGACCTCACAACAAGGTTCTGTCAGGGATGACAGAAGCGAGAGGGAGGGGGGTGTTGGAAGCAGCCAGAGGCACAGACGACGCGGAAGCATGTAACGACGGAACAGGAATCCAGTCAAATCTTTTTTTAAAGAATTATGTTTTCAAATACTTTCCAAAAACCTCCAACAGTGATTTTTATCACTATTGTAACATATGTAACATAGAAAACCCCATTTTGTAATCCATAGCTCCATTTTGTGCAAGCCGAGGAGTCCTCGAGCTTGAGGAGCTTAGTTAGAACAAGCGTATCAATTTTCGTTATTTTTAGACACCGTTTACCCTTTCAAATAGCATGTAGGACCTATTTTTTAACTATGCCGGTCACTAGATGTGAAACCGGTCAAAACTAGTCTAGAAACTATAAAAAGAGCTAGAGAGCTCATTTTTGAGGTTGGTTGGTGTGAGCTTAGAGCTATTTTTGAGCTTGTAAGAGTGTTCTTGAGTAATAGAGTTGATTTCTCATCTTCCATTGTGTCTTGCTTGTCTCTTCGTAGTGTGTGTGTATGTGTGTGTGCATTTCTATGCTTCTCACCTTCACTCTCACTTCATCTCACATTCACGATCTTCATATCACTCCTATCTCTTCCGCGGATTGACATTAAGGAGGTGGAGCTTCTTAACGTGGTTCTCACCATTGTGCTAGAGCAACATACTCTCTGATAGATATCTCACAGGATATAAGTGATCTCAATGAGATATTTGAGACAGTAAAAGTAGATGTCAAGATATTTCCAAGAAAACAAAAACCACACAATTTGGATATGTTTTGGTTGGTAAAATTAACCAAAAAAAATAGACTACCTATCTACATAGGTATACTAAAAACCTAGACTTCACTCTTTCACTGATATCTCACAAATTACACAAGATTTCAAAGAGATATTTAATATGCAAAAAATACACAAGATAAGCTTTCCAATGAATGTTTAAACGCACAAAATGGTTACATATGCACTGAGATATGATCTCTGCAATAGAGTTGTGTACAAACTGATGTGCGACTAGAAGGAGTCTAAGAGAAGACAAAAATGACAAAATGGCTAGATCCGACTACTGGGAGCTCTTGCCTTTTTCTGTCATTGTTTTGAATGTGCTCCCACTTCACTTTTATAACCAATGAGCATGTGAAGAAGTTTGTGTCTCCTTCTTAACTCACCACTTTCTCCACTACATGCTACTAACTACAAGGCAAGATATTGTATCTATTACTCATCATGAATTTCGACTAGACTTTTTCTTTTATTATTTTTTCCTTTTTTCCTCCACTTTTCCTTTATCTTTATATTTGGTAAATTTATCCAAGCATGGCTCATATGAAAATGAGCTTGTACATTTATCTTCAACATAGGTGTGATAGGATGTTTTTCAACACCCTGCATAATGTTCCACAGTCCTTTTGCAACCAATACATGTCGCATCATATAAGCCCATAACAGGTAGTTGGTACCATCCAGCTTATCCTCAACAGCCAACATACAAAATACATCACTGCTTTCAGCCATGGCCGGTGACTAAAATACCTTGATGTAGAAAATTGACTGTATCT
Source organism: Ceratopteris richardii (assembly GCA_020310875.1). Lineage (NCBI taxonomy): Eukaryota > Viridiplantae > Streptophyta > Polypodiopsida > Polypodiales > Pteridaceae > Ceratopteris > Ceratopteris richardii. The sequence goes on along the minus strand of CM035407.1, from coordinate 205,211,562 downwards.
CAAAAAGTTGAACAGAATTGCCGAGAAAAGTTATGTTAAACCTGTAGCACACTTCGAGACGCTTATACTCGCGAACCGAAACAAGTATATACCTTTGGCACAAAAAGACAAAATAGCCTATACAAGCACTGTGATAGTGCATTCGAAGGCCGAAACAAGCTCAGATCGTGATTTTGGCACCACAAAGCGAAGCCGTTTTGATCTCTGAAACACCCTGAGTATGCTCACCAAATTTTGTGCGAATCTGAGATTGCAACCGGAGAGGTGTAGACGATGCCCTAGATGAAGCGGTGACCTGCTCTGATACCAATTGTTGGAGTTAGACGTCTGCAGAAGTACGCGAACAGCACAAGGAAGAAAAAGAAGCTTGGAGCACAACACATTACCTCCTAAAGAGGGAAAAAAGTGCCCCGGTAGTCCTCGAGTGTTCACACACATCACTACCTAAATATATCAACACTCCCTATGTATCCTATGCATTAGTATGTTCAATTATGATATCTCCCAAAAAAGAATTGTTAGTCTTCTTTGTCCAATGTGAATGTGAGCTAAGAAAACCACCATAAATCTTCACCAAAACCCAAAAACTAGGTGAAAAGCATGAAAACAATATGTAGTATATGTAGAATCTCTTCCATAAGAGGTCTCAATTTTATACATTTATCCTGTGTTCGTTGCACGAGGTCTTTGGATGATCTTGGTCTTCAGATCTTCCAACTATATCACCAAAGTATCTCCAAGACAAGTATAATTCGGTTAGAAACATCGCCACAGCTCTCAATTTTTATTTAAGTCAATAGTTTTCAATAGGAATAATATATCCTCACATGTACGTGAGTTGTCCAATCAAAGGCCCATAGATATATCTCACGACATATGAGGGGTGTCCGTTCAAGAATTTGCAAGTGTATACATAATGTCTCCTTTCATATGCACTCGAAAAGAGAACAAAAAACCAAATGTGTAGCTTGTTATATACTTCAAAGGAGCTCTATTTTTCTACTCGTAAGCTCATCATCATGTATAGGTCAAGTGTATTTGACGATATCATCCACAAGGACGTTTATGAATACTACGCCGGGAAAGTCCGTGCCAATCAGCAATCCTTCTACATTGGAGGAGTATAATCATCTTTTCAGACATGAGGAGTATATTTCACTTCGTGCGCGTTATTCCTAAAAGCAAGTTTTTATGTGTTTTTTTTTCATGAAAACAAGCTTTAAATGTTCAAGTGCCTTTTTTTTTTTTTAATAAAAGGAAGTTCGGCCGAGCCTAATCTTGTGTAGTTGAATTAATTAAAAAGAACATATGTATACTCTAAGTGATCATAGTACCCGTGGGATCCTCTAGTTCTCACACATTAAGGTGGCGTGAAAAGTAAGTTTTAAGTGTTCATGTGATTTTTTTTTTTCAATGGAGGTTCGATTGAAGCTTATTCTGTTGGGTTTTAATTTTGAAAGAACAATTATATAAGGTGAATGAGCATAGTACCCATGGGACTTCTCGTATCTCACAGAGCAGGAATTAGACGAGTGTTATAATAGCCCGACGGTTACATGAAGATAAAACAATCCGAAGGTTTCAACTAACTACCTGAAGGCATACATGCATCTTGCCACTGGGAAGGGTGGAACCACTTGAGGCGAGGGACTCAACAACCAGTGGACCCAGCGTGCGAGAATGCTTTATTTATTGATGCTTAATGCCTTATAGTTAATATGTTAAATACTTAAAACGATCTAAATTAGTTTTTTGGTTAGTGAAATATATATAAAAGTTAAATTTTGGTGCATTACAATGCGATTTTTTTGTTTTTATAAAGAGGAAGTTTAGCCAAGACCTAGTCCCCTAACACGAATTAATAAAAAGAAAAGACAAAAGATAGTGCCCATGAGATCCCCCATATCCCAGAGCACGGGTAGAACGGCCTCGAAGGTGTTTTGATGAGTCTTGAATGGAACATGTTAATGAGTCTTATGTAACATAAACTAGTAAGCGCTATGCGTTGTTGTTTCAAGGTTGATGCAATTACTTGGATGAGACTTGAAAGAAACACATTAATCAATCGTATGTACCATAAACTAATAAGAAGGGCTGTGAGTTGTTGTTTGACGATAATACAAGTTGCTTCTTAATGTACTGTCAAAAAACCTATTCAGCACTTCATTGAGCCTTCTATCTTTTATAGCTTTTTCTCATATACTTTAGGATGAAATTCCACTCATTCATAGCATAAGGTATATTTCTAGCCAAAAAAATTTGAAGTCCGGCTCATCCCTAAGAAATATTGCTAGTAATCACCAATAGAACTATAGAGTTAGGATTAAAGAATCGAATGATAGCGTTGATAAACATTCTATTGATTCTATAAAAGTCTTAGACTTTTAAATTGGTTGTTCTATTGAGAATCTTTTACACCTAAACGTAAACCATCTACGATGTAGAGTAGTCAAGTTTACTTTTTTTTTTTACTTTTTTTTTTTAAGAGGAAGTTCAGCCGAAGCTTAATCTCCTTTTGCTTGAATTGATTGAAAGAACAATTGTATAGCATTCATGGAACTTCCCTGTATCTCACAAAGCAAGGGTTTGACTGTTCGAAAGCAAACACTAAGAAGAACTAACCAAAGGTATCTCGTTTAATATGGCCCAAAAGCATTACATTAGCCTTAGGTTCACACATGTCTTGCCATAGAGAGGGTTTGAACCCTCACCTCCACCTCAAGAGGTGAAAGGCCCAACCACCCACACTAACGCACTCGGACATTGAATGACAATTTTACTTTATCATAATAGGGTTCTTTAAAGACCATTTGTTTAGACTGTGCAACAGGCAAATTTAAACTTTGTTGGTTTGGACCATACCGTATTTCTGCCCAACTAGGTCTAGCTACATTTTGGTTAGCCACAGTTACTGGAGTAGTTCTGCCTAACTCCGTTAATGGCTCTAAACGAAGATCTTATTGTCCACCATCCATGATTGTTTGACTCCAGGGACCACCATAAACTCCTTAGACCATCTCCGGTTATTTTTTGGTTGACTATTTGATTGTACTTCTATTCACCCTAGTCACTTCATATTTTTAAATTTTGCATGCACCTTTCCAATTCGCATCACCCTCTGCTGTTTATGTTTTCTTGAAGTGCTATACCCTTGATGATTCACGATGGCTGGGACTCTCTCTGTTGCTCACTTTTATGATTAAGCAGTCATCCCACGCGGATTATCTAAATTGTGATTTTTGCACTCTTTCTCTATTGTCTGTGTGTGCTACTTTCTTGCACTCTATGTGTGCTTTGTCGTGCTAGTGTTTGTTGTGTGTTCTATGAGTGCTTGTGTTTCTTGGGCCATGAAGGCAATGTCACATATTACTACATTTAGCATGGTCATTTTGGATGAGCTCACGGAGTACCTTCGGGTATTGGGTCATTGATGTGGCCTCACGTGAGTCCATCAATTGGGCACTATTGTACTTCCATCACATTCACAAGGAATGTCAGGCAGTTGTTAAGCAGTTGGCTAAGGGCAAATTTTTGTGCACTGAGCTCCTACAAATGTTTTCTTTTCTTGTACCTATTGCAGCTGCATCTGATGTTCCTGTTCTTCCCCTTCTTCTTGCAACAACTTCGTCTCATATGGATGATGTGGACGATGATGACGAAGTCCTATTGTGCTTCCCAAAGAAGCGGTGTCGTGTGGCTTTTACATCTTCTCTGACATCTAGTGCCTCTTCTGTTCCAATTTCTTCTGGCATTCATCTTTCCGAGGAGGGTTCCACTACTATTGTTGTGGCCACCACCACTGTGGAGGATGTTCCCATTGTGGCTGTGGAAGACATCAGTAGGGAAGTGGAGGGTTCCACTACTATTGTTGTGGCCACCACCACTATGGAGGATGTTCCCATTGTGGAAGACATCAGTAGGGAAGTGGCTAAAGTTTTTACTACCCCTCCTCCTTCTCCATCCAAAACCCACCTTGCCTCTTCATCAACTCCCCTATCTGTGATAGCCCCCGAAGTCATCCTCTCCCTTATTGAGGAACTACTCCATCGTCTCACCTCCCCGCCAAAGTACATGCACAAAGTGGTTATCGTACCTATTCCCCCCACCCCTCCCCCTTCTCTATTTGTCCAGTGTCAGCCACTCACCCCAACCGTATCCTCTACACCAATTACTTCTCCTCATCCTAAGTCTTCCTCTACTGCTTCTTCTACTGATACCCCATCCAACTCTCCTGACAATTCTCCACTGCGATCACCAAAATTGGTGCATATACCACCTACCTTGGCAGTCATGGCCTCATCCTCTTCGGTACCCTTGCCTTTTATGCCTTCCATATAGCATTTGGCCTCAATTGGTCACTATCTCATTAAGGCTTCAAAAGCACTCCAATCTCAGATGCTTGCAGAAAAGCAAGAACTTTGTCAAGACTTTCAGCATAAACTAGAAGTCCTAGAAGCCGATATTGTTGCACTCTAGGAGTAACTCCTTGGTCTTCGTTCTATTGAAGCTCACCTATAGAGCCAGGTATCTTCTCAAGAGGCCGAATTATTGCAATTACGACAAGCCCTGGCAGATAAAGAAGTTGCTCTAGGTAAGATGGGTAAAGCCTTGGAAGCTATAAACACTCAAGTTGCTGACCTCAAGCAAATCTGTGCCACCCTACATGCTAAAGCGGTTAAATTCGAATCAGAGTTAGCCACTATGAAGGAAGAGCTCCAAAAAGTGCAGGCATTGAAATTGGCCAGAAGTTTCAAGTGCCAAAAGAGTTGGAAGCCACTTAGAAGGAGCACCAGGCTTACCTTAAAACAATTCAATTTCAATCTCAACTTCAGTGTAAAGCTGCTCTAAAGAATGATTTTTATATGCAGGAAGCATTTTTGCAAGATCAGATTCAGTAGTTGCTTACTCAACCTATCACCTCTAGTTCTGTTAGCCCAGAGGCATAGTTGCTTGATCCTGAGCATGTACAATGGTTGTGGAAGTCCCTGCTGAAGAAAATTAAATTTCATTTTGAAGAAGCCCGCACCATGTACATATAAGGCATTGTGGATGAAGATTAACTTGTAATTAGGGTTCGAGTCCACTGTGCGTGCCACTATTAAGCTGTCGGATGGTCCTATGTATTATTCATAATATTCTTGTTAATTATTTTGGTGAAACATCATAAAAGGCTGAAGCGATGTAACTTTTGGTTGATTAATATAAAAGGGCTTGTGTTCGTGTCCCTTGACAGCGAAGAAGATGCACGGTAGGTCCTTGTCGAACTGCACGTGGTAGAGCAACCGAACATACTCTCTGTTGATTCATACTGTGGATTCAGACCCTGACTTGGTGTCGTAGTATTCAGTGTCAGTTAAGTTCTCAATTCTAATTGAAGTAATTAATCATATAGTATAAAAGTTTAAGAAATTAATGAGCGCTACAATCTTTTGGATAATAATAATGTTCACTGTTATGTATATATATTGTCTGTTGTAAGTAAATTGATGTTGGTGGATGTGCATCCATACATTTGATAATATATAAGTAAATGGTATTCAGAGGATTGAAGATGTTAATGTAACCTTGTACCCGATTTTGGTAATGATAAGATAGTGTTCAGTAAGTGATAACAGTGGTGAAGATTAAGTAAAGGTGTGGGAAAATCATTATAGGGCCTCTGTTTCAACAAACCCCTGTCTAACCCAAGAACCCTCTGGGAAATCTCTGTTAATACTATCTTAATTGAAAACGGTCAAGGTAGGGTAAAGAGAGATTTTAACACATGTAGTCCAATTGAAAGCACACTTTATGTATGCAAAGATGGGTTTGATCTTATAGTGCTTATTCTTTATGTCTCGATGACATACTCTTGATTGGGTCATGTGATGCAAAACTTGACATTCTTATGGCTGATTTGCAACATATTTTTGATGTCACTTATCTTGATCTTTTAAGCTACTATCTTGGCATCTAGTTTGTATCCGTTGAGGGGGAAATTGTTATGCATCAAGAAAAGTATGTTGAAGAACTACTTTAATGTTTTGACTTTGAAGATTGCAAGCCAATTTCCACACTAATTGAGACAAGATTTAGGTTCTCACTCGAGGATTCCGATGATGCATTTGACATTATCTTTATTAGCAAGTTGTGGGATGTCTTATATATGCATGCAACACAAGGCCCGATATACAGTATGCAATTTCTCAGTTGATTTGATTCATGCATAGCACTGGCACTAAGCATTGGGAAGCACTGAAATGTGTCTTTAGATATCTCAAAGGCACTTTGAGATTAGGTCTCTTTTATCATGGACATATTCAACCATGTTTGCATGCTTTTATAGATAGTGATTAGGCTGGTTGTTATGATACTCGTGTGTCCACTAGTGGTAATTGCTTTTACCTTGGAGACTCACGCATATCTTGGTTGAATAAGAAGCAACCTACAATGGCAACATTGGCTTCTGAAGTTGAGTACAGGGAATTTTTCACAACTACAGTGGACTGTATATGGTTGAGATGCCTATTGATGGATCTTTCCATGGAGATTGATGTTGTTATGCATTGACTCACTAATAGTCACAGTGCATTTCTTGTTGCACAAAATCCAATGTTTCATGCATGCACCAAACATATTGAGATGCATTGTCACTATGTGAGAGAGTGCCTACAAATTTCCATTATGGATGGAATTGCCAAATCTTTTGCTCAACCTCTATTGGCTTATCAATGGGATTTTCTCCCTTATCGGATGACTAATGGCAACCAAAGAAGAAATTGGGGTCCAATATAAGATGGTTTCTTCCACTCATTCAATCCCCATTGTAACCCATATATCTGTGTGGAAGCCGATCTGAACCTAGATATCTTGTTCTCTATCAACATCAACATTGAATATGAGATTTGAGACTACCCTGAAGTAAGAATTTATTTACAAGAACCTTCCAAACATCTACTTTCATTATGTTGTTAAAGACCACAAAATCCAAGATTTTCCGATTAAGGAATGGTTAAAATCCAAAGAAAATAAAGGTAGCAATCGATGACACTCAACCTAAGAAATTCCTTTGAACATATTCCATGCCTCATAACATGGGAAAGCTCCAATCAAAAGATAGATGGAAAATTCAACTCGATCATTGAAAGAAAACTTAGATGGATTTGAAAATTAAAATGAAAAGCAAAGAAACTCCAAAAACTTTTAGGAGAAGGATCGTGCCACATGTTGGAGACCTAGATCTTGGAGAAACAAGTAAACTTCTTTCACTATACAAAAGGGTTCAACCAGATGGAGGAAATGAAAGCATTTGATGGTAAAAAATCATAGTAAAGAAAACAATCCAAAAGTGTAAGCTCCATCATTGACTCAACTATCCCAAATTCCTATGCAAAGAAGGTTTTTTTTATCTAAAAGGAAAGATCTTTCTAGATCTTCCACTTCCATGAAAGAACCCCATCAAAGGGGAACTTGTTTCAAACAATGGGCATGTTCCTAAGAAAAAAGAATAAGGCAGAACCAAGAAACACAAAGATAAAAACTTGATTCAAAAATTCCTAATCATTTGAGAATAATGGCCTTCCCTTTCAACATGCACTTCTCATAGATCTTGCTTGTGTAATGATCATTGGACAATAGCTAAAAGATAATATTTTAAACCCATATTTCACATGCCTACAAGAGGTTCATGTTGATCATTAGGATCTCTTCAAAAGATTGAATAAGATATCCACACAACATTTCTAGATTTCTACGGCTCATCCTTGGGGATGTGATGTAGTTGTGATTCGATTCAAACAAGACTAGTCATTCTCCCTCTTGGGATCTTCTTGTGACCCTTAGCATCGGTGGTGTTTTGAAGTGATGGTGGACTTTGAAGATGAGGTGGTCTTGAAAAAAAACTGCCCTATACATTCCTAGTTCTTGTTTGGAATAATACGTAGAGTCTAAGATTGCTAAGGATGCCTAAAAAACACTATGTTATTTTTTTTTAACCGCAGTAGACTACTTGCAAGTCTTTATAATAAGAAGTAAATTTAGGATGAGGGTTCACATGTAATGCCCAGTATCGTAGGCTGATCAAAATTAGACTAATTCACTTTTCACATCATCAATTTGGAAAGCAAGTGAGCTATCATGAATTTCATAAGAACTTCCGAATGAATAGATAAGGATAAATGAACTTAAAAATTCATATGACCTCCACCTTTTAGGAGACAAACAATGTGCATGTATTTTCAGCTTGTCTAATTGATATCTCTACACATAGAGCTCTAGTGATCAAATCCTTTTACACATAGATTTTTAACATCTCAATGATCCACAAGCTCATTGACAGCTTGAGTCCTTGCACACACCTAGAGAGTGATGGTGGTAGAGAGACTTGTTCAAGTTGAAGACAATACTAATGCACCCTAACTTGTCGGACACCTTGTTGTTGAGCTTCCCCTAGCTTCTTCGTTCGTCTACTGGCTTGGTGGGCTTGCAAGGATGTGAATTGTGGGGGCAAAGCTGGTGGGTGCTCTCCTTTTTGTATCCAAATCTGCTTCATGCCCGACACTACTCTCTTCTTGAAATCTTTTTCTCTATTTGATATAGCAGTTGTCATGTATTGTTTCTCTTGCCCGTGTGGTTGAACTACTACAGATGGATGAGACTTCGTATAAGAAGGAAGTCTCAATGGGTCTCCGAATCTTTTGTTGGAGGCAATATCCTTCTGCATCATAGAGCTTTGAACACATACAACTTCTTCTTCCTTAAGATTAGTCCTAAGAGAATGTGTGACACCATGATCTCTGAGCATGCAGTTTTCTAATTCTAATGTAATGCATTGTTCCTATACCCAAACTTGAAGAATTTGTCTTCTTAGTTTTAAGTTAACTACATGGTCATAGATCCAATCTTGACCCAAGACAAGTGGTTCTTTAAGGTGCTCATCTTGACACACTAGCATTTTGACTTTCATTGGAACATCTTGAAGGTAGATGGGAAGTTCCACCTCGCCCAAACAAGGGGTTTCCACACCTCCCAATCCTATGAGATAAGCTTCAATGGGATTGATGTTCAATTGCAAGTCTTGGTAGTAGGAAAGTCTAACTACACTAGTTGCTGCACCTGAGTCATTCAATGCTTTCACAGTTCTTGCACTCTTTCCTTGTCCTATCTCTATGGTCACAAAGGGACGTCGGTCAATGCTTTGAGAAGTAATTATGCCTCATTTTCGACACATATCCATGTGATATTTTGGGGCTTTTGAGTTGACATCTAGGCCTAGTCGCCTTAACATATTTTGCCTAATACACTCTGTGGCCTCTGCCTGTGCTTCTTCTCTCACCCTTAACTCTTCTTCTTTTTGCTTCTTAGCAATGTTGAGTCTCATTAGCATATCCTCAGTAAGAGGTTCTTGATAAAGCTTGACTCTACATCCACTAATGTAGTTTGTCAAGATGTCTCCTTCTAAAGTGGCCAAGTGAACTGCACCGCTAGTGGAAATTCTATTAATGATCATGGGTCCGTATCCTCTTTTTTCCAATTTACGGGCATGTTGATTTAATGTATACACCAGCACTAGGTCTCCCTCTTTCAATCCTTTATCCTTGATATGTGCATCAAAATATGCCTTCTGTCGTTTCTTTGCAGCGTAGATGCCTGCTGCTGCTCGTAGTCTTGTCTCGCCTAAGCGTTCTAGATCAAAGATCCTCAAGGACAATTCATGTCCATTCCACTTAAAGCTCAGATTAGGAAATCTAATGGTAGCACAACGTTCTAGCCAAAGACCATCTGAAATGGGGTGGCATTGAGTACCGTTTTATAGGCAACTCGGTAAGCCCAAACAACATGATGAAGCTGTTTGTCCCAATCAGAGCGTTTATTATTTACCAGTTTTGTCAATACATTACACAGGATCTCATTTGTGCTCTCGGCTTGTCCATTAGCTTGGGGATGATAGGGGGCAGACTTCTTATGTATCACCAAGAATTCTTGGAGAAGATTTTCAATGACTTCATTTAAGAAGTGTGTGCCTCTATCACTTACTAACTCTATTGGTAGTCCATATCTAGTGAACACATTCTCGAATAAGAACTTAGCCGTCGTATGAGCATCATACTTTGTTGTGGCTTTGACTTCTACCCACTTTGTAAGATAATTTGTGGCTACAATAATGTATTCTGCATGGGAGTTTCTAGCTGGGGGATTAATAGGGCCTACAAATTCTATGCCCCATTTCGAGAATGCACGTCCCCCCATCATTGGCCTCAAAGGCATCTCATCTTTTCTAACCAGATATTGTGCACATTAGCATGTGTCACATTTCTTCACATAGGTATGTGCATCCATATGAAGAGTGGGCCACCAAAGTCCTGAGAATAGAATTGTCTTAATTACTCGGTCAGGACCAAGTACAAGGAGTTGGTTCCCCAATCCTGTACTATTTGCAATTGTCGTAGGAAGGGTCTTCCTAGGATCATCTCATAGACATTATTTTTCTCAAAGTCACATAGAGCAAATGTATGTTCAAACTCTACACCACAGGTGGTTAGAGTTATCCCTTCTAGCAATCCTAGAGGTCTTTCAAAATGACCATCTGCCATTTGAAGCTTCATTCTAGTTGGTCTTAATGTGGGTTTGCCCCATTGCTTCAACAAGGAGGTGGTCGCAATAGCAACACCAGCACCTGAATCTATGATTGCTTTGGTTGTGTAGCCTTGGTAGGTGATTGGAAGATAAGTATTACCTTCTTCACCCTCACACATGTCTCCTATTTTATCGAGAGGTATCTCTAGAACTTTTTGTTTAGAGCCTATTTTTGGCATATTGGAATCAAGTTTTGGGACCTGATCCTTCACATGATTCCATAACTTAGGTTTTGCTTTGAGTAGCTCTTCTACAGTGAGATGACACTGAACCTTAGTGTTCTTCATGACATCGGTGTTCCTTGGAACCACTGAGTCTTCATTTCTTACCAATATTGTGGGAGCTCTGATCTGAAGAGACTCAGATTCCCATGGGCCTGGAAATTGAGGCAATTCTTCTAAGGTGTTAGATTCAAAATCTAATCTTTCATCTTCTTTTTGTTCTGCTTCATCTCCGTAAATAGATGGAATGTCTTAGGGAAATTTATCATGAAGGTCATCAATCTCACAAATAGGAGGGGAATTACCCTTCTCCTTGGCCCATTTCTCCTCGTGTATTTCCCGCAAGAACTCTTGAGAGTACTCTTGAATTGAAAGAGGTGTTCCCACATTTGTGGAATTAGGAACATAAGCTTTCGTTGGTGGAGAGCTTTCTCTCTCAACAACTGGTTGAGCCCGTGGAGGTAAAGAAACTTGTGGTTTGTTTACCAACTGCTCTAATCTTTCTAGTAACCCCTGGAAATGCAAATCCGGTTTGACAAAGTTTGTCTGATTGAACTTTTGACAAGTCTCGAGCATTGCTTGAGCTTGTTCGACCATTTTCATGCACATTTTCATCCGTTCAATCTCTAAATCTGCTCTAGGGTAACTCTTGTCTAGGTTTGCAGCTATAGGCCCTTCTTGGAGTCGAGCCTGGTAGGCCTTGAACATCATGTCCAAGCCTTCTGGCGTTGGATCTGCAAGAACAGACCCTAGTTGCAGTCTATTTACAATGGGTGCTAGGGTGGGATGAAGTGGAGTGGATGGAGTTTCGTCATGCGAGGGACTTTGAGATGAAATGTCTTCTATTTTTGTTTTCGCTTCTTTCAAGCTTTCTTCTAGTTCTGATAACTTTTTATTCTACTTGCGATTGGCCTTCTCTCTGGTATCTTTCCATGTTCTTGTTTTTCGCTTAGTAGGCTCTCCTAATTCACTTGACTCTGATTGTTCAACTGGCTTATCCTGTTTCAAAGCTTGTGCTATAGTGACTGTTTGTATCGGAGCCACATTATTGCTACTTGAACTTGAATCCACCACTAAGCCTACCACATTAATGGGTGTAGCCTTGGGCACACTAGACGGGTTTCTTGGACAATCTCTGGGGAGATTGTCTTTGCCACACTCAGGACAAAAAGCTTGTATTGTGATAGCATGTCCTTGACTCGGAGATGGTGGGTGGGGACAATCACGAATGAAATGGTCGCCCGGACATCTAAAACATGGTCCTCTAGGGGCTTGGGGTCTCACTTGTCTCAATTGGGGCCTAGGGTTAGGATTTGTATACATGACATTTGAGTATTCAGGCTCCCAATTTTGTTCCATATGTGGTGTCTCATATTGATACGAGTAAATCTCACTATGCTCAGGTGACTCTGTGTAATAAGCGTGTGGACTACCTTCATGGGAGTAGTCTGAACTATGAGCATGAGAGTCATTCTCTGAGATCAGTGGGGTCGCTGGCACCAATGCTCTATTAAGGTTCTCTTTTGCCACTGCATGCTTAACTGGAATTACATTGGCAGGTGCTGGTGGTTGGTTTCCTAAGACTGGTTGTGGCCTATATGGTGCCTGATATTGTTGTTGTGGTCTATAATATGGTTGTTGGTATTGGTTCTGATACCTACCTTGTTGATAAGGTTGTTGATAATTCTGTATAGCAACCTGTCTATTGTATGGACAATCTTGAGCCGTGTGGTTCGTGTATTTTCTCTCAATAGTGCAATATAGAGCATTCCTTTCTCTCATGTTCTGGTTGTGCAATGGGCATACATTAGCCATGTGGTCGCCTCCGCAAGTATAACATTGATTCAATGAGGTGACTCTTGGTATTGGTCTATTTTGAACTCCTAGCTTCTTGGAAACTTGCTCTAATATCTCATCCAGTTCAGTGGAGGCTCTGGAGGTATGACTAGTAGAATTGTCAGAGTCTTTATAGAGTTGGGATAGTCCGAACTCCTCACCCAAGTTGTCTTCTATGTCAATGCAGGTCCGCACACACTCTTCTATGCTTCTAGGCTCTTTCAAGTACACATATGAACTTAGCTTGGTCCTTAGTAAGCCATCTAAAAACAAAGCCACTTGTTTGGCTGGTGTGGGTAACTCTGGCGCAGGGCATCTTTCTAGGTACTGTCTGAACCTTCTACCTGCTAGTCGCACTGTTTCTTGGGGTGTCTGCTTGGAGTTGTGGATCAAAGATGATGTGTTATGCCTGATACCACTCTTGGAAAATTCTACAATGAATTCGTCTAGCAGTTGACCTATATCATGATAGTTGCGACTACTAAGTGGTTGAAACCAAGCTAAGGCAGTGCCCTTGAGAGTCAAACCAAATGCCTCGTACTGGGTGAACAAATCCTCAACGTGTTCAGCTCTTAACACTTGTTTGAACTCGGCCAAATGATCATAAGGATCTCATGTCCCGTCAAAATAATTCTTCATTGCCTTGATCACTTGAGTGGGTCTAAGGGTTCTTGGGTGCTCTCCGGATCTAGGCAATGGAAAATTATGTTCATCTCTTTGTTGCCTATGTGCTTGATGTCTCTCTCTTTCAAGTTTTCCATTTTCAAATCCTGATCTATTTCTACCCATAGTGTGTGCAAAAGTAACATCAGGTCTCTCTCTTGTTCGCTCTCATTGTGCTTCATGAGCCTTGGATGATACTACACCTCGGTGTCCATGGGAAATATTAGACCGTGGTGGAGGAAACATCAATTCACCCTGCCAAGTATATGCATGCCTATCATGCCCTGATACCAAGAACATTTTCTCCGATGTTTTATACAGGTAGACAACTTTGCCTGGTATCTCTGGATCCTTGAACCCATAGATGATGACTATGCCCAATTGGCTAGGTTGATCTTGCTTGAATCTCCAAAAGGCTTCTTCTGTTTCTCTATTCAAGAATAGTTATATGCTTTTGTTGTCTTGAGGGATCCAATCTAGAGTGATAACTCTGGTCAAAACTGACTTGTCTCTAAGAGTCTGGGGTCCTTGTCCTACATTTCCCTGTTCAAGGTCTCCTATCTCATTCTCAGGAATGATATTTCCAAACTCATCAGTCCTATCTGGTAGGTTGGTGACCACATACATGGTTCCTTCCTTATCAATGTATGAACCTTCTTCAAACTTGACTACTGGGTGTTCAAGTCCAAAGGGTTGATCTGGATTTTTGAGTTGGACTACTCATCGCCTTAGTCCGTCCTCATAGATGTGAGCACCTAATCGGTTGGTCTGAGTATATTCCAACTGTGTCTTATATGGACCTTCTGGTGTTTGTAAATTGGCAGTGCCTGAGTTACCTGTAGGTTTCCCCATGCTAAAAGACATTTCTGAGTCACTTGTGTGTGAACTTAGTACGTAAGGATAACCACTTTGTTGTTGTGCCCACGACTTAGCTATAGTTAACACTAGCCTCAGAAGATCTATTGCTTTGTCTATCTTGCCTAGGTGTCTACCAGATCTCAGGTTCATAAGCCTTGGTCAAGAGTCCAAAATTTTCCCTTGGTATGGTTCAAAATCCTTTGGGGTCCCCTTGGTTTCCTAGTCCCACTTGAGGGTCAACTTCAAATTATCCTATCTAAAAATCAACGAGCTATAGAGCTCAAAAAATGGACTTTCCATGAGAAAGTTATGTCAAATCAGGCTCCTGGGGGTCAAAACAGGCAAACAGGACCTTTTGGAAAAATCACAATTTTGTGTGAAAATCACGATTTTGGGAGGTCTGAAAATTGCGATGTTGAGCACCTATGAAAATCGCGATTCTGAGGGATCATGAAAATCGCGATGCTGAGCAACCACAAAAATCACGATTTTGTGAAATCATGAAAATCACGATGCTGAGCACTGATGAAAATCGCGATTCTGAACAATCCCAAAAAAGGCGATTTTGAGAGAGAATCGTGAAAAAAGCGATTTTGAGTGAGAATCGTGAAAAACGTGATTTTGAGTACAATCACAAAATCGTGATTTTGAGTGAAAATCATGTTTTCTCAAAATCGTGTTTTTGACATGAAAATCGCGATTTTGAGAATGACCAGAAAATCGCGATTTTGATTGAAAATCGTTCTTGAAAATCGTGATTTTGTACCTTAGTGAAAATTGTGTTTTCTGAAAATCCTAAAAATCGCGATTTTGGATGAAAATCATGTTTTGTGAAAATCGCGATTTTGGAGCCAGCAGAGAATCGTGTTTTTGGCTAATCGTGATTTTGAGCCCACTGAAAATCATGTCTTCTCAGAATCATGTTTTTACCTGAAAATCGCGATTGTGGCCTTAATGAAAATCGTGTTGATTGAAAATCGTGAATTTGCCTCAAAATCGTGTTTTTGAGAATCTTAGAGAATCGCGATTTTGAGCACAACCAGAGAATCACGATTTTGAGCATAACCAGAGAACCGCGATTCTGAGAATGACCCCAGAATCGTGTTCTTTTCAAATATCTTTTAGGCGGGAAATAGAAAATTGTATTTTTTTGAAAAAATGAATTTTATGAAAATCGCAATTTTTTAGTCAGAATCATGTTTTTTTGGTGGGAAATTCAAATTTTTGAGCGCCGAGCAATGGCGAGCTCCGTATGTGCAGAAAATCATGAAAAAACACAGGCGCTTGCTCTCCCTTACACCTCCTAACTCCTTCTCATACAATAATGCATGAAAAATGGTGTGAAAATGGTGAAAATGCACTAAAAAACAAGAAATTTCTATGAAGATGAAGATGGAAGAAGATGTAGATGGTGATGATGATGAAGATGAAGAAGAAAAATCAGAAAATGAACAAAAATGAAAGTTTTTTTACCTTCCAACATCGCAAATCTACGATCTTACCATCACAACGCTCGTCCTCGAAGCTCTCTCCCCGACAACGGTGGAAAAATTTAGTGTAGCTCAAGCGTAAGCACCACCTCCTTTACTTGTCAATCTGCGGAGACGTGAGGACCGGTATGAAGACCAAGAGCAAGTGAAGGCACAAGTGCATGAGTGAAAGCACACAAACATGCACACACATACACACACACGTGCACAAGGTAAGATCAAAGAGAGGAACAATGGAAAACTTCGATTGCAAAAGAGTTCTCTTACAAAAGCCTCTATTCTCTAACAAGCTAACCTCAAAAATGAGCTCTTTTTTACTAGTTTTAGCCCTATCCAGACCTAGTGTCCAGCCTAGTTAAAAATTAGGTTACAGGGCTTATTTGAGGACTCAAACGAAGTCTAAAAATTATGAAAATTGTTAGGATGATACTTCTAATACTCCTCAAGCTTGAGGACTCCTCGGCTTGAACAAAATGGAGTTACAAAAATAGAAAATGGTATTTACAATGGTTTTTAGTGATGGAAATCACTATTTTTATAAGGATTCTTCTAAAAATTTGACATGTACTTCTTGGAGCTCCCTACTTGTTCCTTCTTCTTGTGTGTGTCCACCTTTCTGATGTGCTTCCATGCTTGTGCTTGACCTTGAGTTCCAACACCTGTCCCCATGGTTTCACAAGAATAGTTTGGTATTTGTGCTTCCCTCTCTTTGTCAAAATATTGAGCATGCTTAAAAAATTCCAAATGCAAGCCTCTCTAGAAAACTATTGGATCAATGCAATCAAGGCTTCCTGACTAATCATGAATAAAGAAAAAAATTGAGATTTAAAACTTAGGAAAGATAGAATGAAAAAGCTTTAGAAGTGGCTTATGGTTCTCAAGGCTGAACTGAGCAAAGGTAGAGTGCATCTACAAAAGGTTTTAATCAATTAGGAAGAATCTTAGATAAAAAGAGGAAATTTCAAGAAAGAAATTCCACCTCTTCTTTAAGAAATAATGAGTAGGCAAGGTGGATAAGACATCCAAATAATGTGTAGGATTTTAAGGAATAAGTGGGGTCAAAGAAAATATGCAACAAGGTTTCCTTGAGATTGCCTCATATCATATTTTTTGCCTTCTTGTTCAAAGATTCAGAGATTATCATGAGTTTTGAATAAACTTCTATCAAGATACAATACTAGAAGGGTATGTAAGTACATGTCGTAGGAAAAGCAATGGTGATCAATACACTTTTGATTTCCTCTATCATATATTTTCTTGCTTGTTGGAGGTTGAACGACAATGAAGTGGCAAAGTTGGAAGGCTTATGCAAGAACTTCCTTTAGAATCTTGACCCTAATAGAAGAGGGGTGCCTTTAATCAAGGGGAAGATCTATTCTCGTCGTAAAAAGTAGGTGGCGAAGGGATTTGCATGTTGGGGTGTTAGATAAAAAGCTCCTATTTAAATGGATGATCAAATCTTTGAGTAGTAACAAAGAAATCTGATTTACATTCATCCACAAAAACAATCAAATCTTCTTGACTTCTCAAGGCCCTATATGGCATGACCTTGATTGGATCAACCTTCCTTCTCCCCCATTCCTATGATGTGCAAAGGCTCAGGATTTGTTTCCTCCCTTTATAAAGCTTGGAACCAAACGAAGCCTAACTTCTATGTCAATAATGACTATAAATAGGTAGCTAGTATTGAATACAATGGTTCCAACTCGTTATCTATTACTGACATTAGAGAAGCTGAGAACGAGAACCTCCAAAGAGCCAAGAAATTATATTCCAAATGATTTTGCCAATGAAAACATATGTGGCTCCAAACTAGAAGAGATTGGATAAGGTTTCAAGAGATGTATGTAGTTACATACCCTTGTATGTATGTATGTATGTATGTATGTATGTATGTATGTATGTATGTATGTATGTATGTATGCATGTATGTATGTATGTATGTATGTATGTATGTATGTATGTATGTATGTATGTATGTATGTATGTATGTATGTATGTATGTATGTATGTATGTATGGATGTATGTATGTATGTATGCATGCATGCATGCATGCATGCATGCATGTATGTATGTATGTATGTATGTATGTATGTATGTATGTATGTATGTATGTATGTATGTATGTATGTATGTATGTATGTATGTATGTATGTATGTATGTATGTATGTATGTATGTATGTATGTATGTATGTGTGTGTGTATGTAAGTATGTGCATATGTATGTATGTATGTATGTATGTATGTATGTATGTATGTATGTATGTATGTATGTATGCATGCATGCATGCATGCATGTATGTATGTATGTATGTATGTATGTATGTATGTATGTATGTATGTATGTATGTATGTATGTATGTATGTATGCATTCATGCATGCATGTATGTATGTATGCATGCATGTATGTGTATATCCATGTATGTATGCACATACATATATAAATTATGTGTGTATGTATGTATGTATGTATGTATGTATGTATGTATGTATGTATGTATGTATGTATGTATGTATGTATGTATGTATGTATGTATGGATGTATGTATGTATGTATGTATGTATGTATGTATGTATGTATGTATGTATGTATGTATGTATGTGTGTGTGTATGCATGCATGCATGCATGCATGTATGTATGTATGTATGTATGTATGTATGTATGCATTCATGCATGCATGTATGTATGTATGCATGCATGTATGTGTATATCCATGTATGTATGCACATACATATATAAATTATGTGTGTATGTATGTGTATATGTATGTATGTATGTATGTATGTATGTATGTATGTATGTATGTATGTATGTATGTATGTATGTATGTACATATGTATGTATGTGCGTGTGTGTGTAGATATGTATGTATGCATGCATGTATGTATTGACTTATGTTTATATGTATGCAAGCATGTATGTAGGTATGTATGTATATATGTGTGTATGTATGTATGTATGTATGCATGCATGTATGGATGTATGTATGTATGTATGTATGTATGTATGTATGTATGTATGTATGTATGTATGTATGTATGTATGTAATTTATGTATTTATGTAAGTTCATATGTATGTAATATGTGTACATATTGTGTACCTAAGTCGTAAGCCTTAGGGACTTGTGTCGATGAGACTGTACCTCAATCGCCCCACAAGTGCATATAGTGGTGGATTAATACACGTTTTATTATCAATACGAGAGATGAGATGTACCAAGTGTATGAAGACATCTGCACACGTGATGGTAAGTGAAGTATTAATGCTAGAATGCATGTGACCTATCTCAACTAACTCTCCAACTCACTAATTCTTTGAAAATGCACATCCTGATACATGTTATAGCAATAAGCCCAAATTTAAACTTTTCTCTCAGCTCAAAACTCCAAATATGGTCAATAACGAGTTGATTTAAAACGTCTCAACGAGATGCATCTAATGGCATACTATTTTGAGTCAAATCTGACAAACATACGTCAAGTTATGAGAAAAATAGTGAATGGCGTGAAACACCAACACTGCTCCACAACTCCTCAAGTCTCACACGCATGATAATAGCTCAAAAACAATGAGAAGGGGTAGATAATAGTCCTATACACACATTTCAAGCATCAAACACACACAAAAGCTTTTGGAGAAGAAGATAATCAGCAAGAAAGAGAAAAATCTGAAAATGAGCTTCAATTCTCACAATGCCAAAAAGTTTTTTACAAGAGTCACCAAGTGACTTATATACATGTGCCCTAAAATTGGTCCTTTCACAAAAGAGACCAGCATTTTTTATCGAAAAACACTATTCTCCTACTATCTTACAAGCATTATGTTACAATAATTGGGGTTTATGCATCTAGAGGAGTCCTCTGGTGCATTTACATAGTTACATGAGGTATTCCATAGGAAATTGAAGAATAAAATTTATGCCCATAATTTGAAAATTTTTGGGATCCCCTTTTCTGTGCTTCTTTACTCTGCAACACTCTCCCCCTCTTTGTCTCTATCTTTCCTTGACATGCTTTGCTTCTTGTCCTAGGCTTGCTTATTGTTATTTCAATACATGCACCCCGTGGTCAAGGAGACAGTTAGGACCTTTAGAGAATTTGTTACCTTATCCGATCCCAAGACCTGTGCTTCTGTCCTCCCCTTGGTATTCCGTACATTCACACATATGGGTTGTTGTGATAATTTAGGCTCCCATGCGGGCATTTAGTGACTAGGAATGTGATTGTCTTAGTCACTCTTTTTTGCTTTTCAAACTCTACCTCTTTCTAACTTTTGGCCTTCCGATAAATCTTTATTCTCACACATCTGGCCCTGTTGTATTGCTAAAGCATGTTTACTTCTTTTCACTACATGCACCACTTGGTAAGAGCTGCATCTATTGTTGTTTTTTCGTTGATGCTTCAAAGGTCTTGTGTTTAATCTTTGTTCGCACACTTTGGGACCTCCTTCTTTCATATTGTAGCCTGATGCATGCCCCTACGGGCCTTTGGGAAGAGGGTGGCTCTTTCTATTGATTAGTTTTTCTTTTTTATTTTCTTCTTCTTCTTCTTTTACTTGATTCTCCCTCTACATGTCCCTCCTCCTGAACTCTATCATCCTCGACAGGCTTTGGCTGGCGACTTGAGTATGTTTGAATGAATTCCTACTCTCTTTAATTTAGCTGATTAGCTTCACATATCATTAGGTTTTTCCATGTAATTTTGACAAAAATTTCCAAGTCTACTTCAAAAAATTCTGTGAAAAATGCTTCTTCGAATGTCTGCATGTACTGACTTGCTAAGAACATCAAGCGTGAGTATATAGCCATGATAGTAAGTCAGCTAGGCATGATGGATAGGTAAAAAATGAGGGCATATGTGCCTTGATTAATGCTGATAAAGTTCAAAAATGTGTATTGAGTGTATTTGAAGACTTTCAAAACTGTGAGCAGCATGCTCAATACTTTATTTGTCATCTTTATTGCTAGGTCCAAGACCGACACATATCTCGAGAGCCCAAATTCTATTGTACGTACCATATATTCTTTCGTGGGTAAGTAATTATGTGGTGAGTTTGGTAACAGTGGGTAGTTCAGCCACTGATTATTGATGGTGCCCTGGTGTTGTGCTTCCCAAAATTCCAGGATCATCTTCGTGGTATTGGGCAAAAAGATGGATTTACTTATAGTAAGTATGGTGCAGACTCCGAGTGCACCCGTAGAGTCGGGTTCTTTTCAAAAATTTCTGTCTCCATATCGGATCTGCTTTGTCAAATTCTTCTTGTGTATATGAGAATGTATCTATTTTGAGCTACAACTCTTGATCTGGTTCTTTCTGTGTACTTCTCTTGATGTATTGCCTAGTTTCTTCTTTTAGTAGTTCATATGGTATGCTGAAGGGCTTCAAAATTTGATCTAAATTCTTAATTTTGATCTTTGCTTCCTGTGTTACTTTCACCACTTGATCTTCAAATTATCCCAGTGGTGCCTGTTCATTTTGGCTTAGTTCTGTGATAGTCCGTGCATGTCCATAATTAAGCTTCTCTGCTTTTTCCTCCTATATTGGTGAACTATGTATGGGGGGAGAAGGAGGACGTACCTCAGTCTCCATAGTAGCCACTTGGGAGCTTTGAACTACTTGTGTTCCCATATTGTTTTGCTTTTCAATTTGACCTTATAAGCTTTTTATTAGCTCATCTTTTTCTTTTAGTTGTTCCCTTCCTGTTGTAAGCTCTTTGTTGTTTTGTTTCTTGCTTTCTCCTAATATTGCCATTTGGACCGCATCTTCATTACATTGTTCAATATAGCAAGCTTCAGCTGCTTTCCATCTCTTCCTTAATTCATTTATGTCATACATATATTTCCTTTCCCAGTCTTCTCTTAGCACTTTCTCTTGCTTTAGTTGATCTTCATACTTAGCTATCTGAGCTTTTAATTCGTGTGTGTTAGTGTTTTGACTTTGTGGCACCTCCATAGGTTGATTAAGTAGAATTGCATTCATCAATTCTTTATTTATGTTTGTCAGGTTGTCTTCCTCGTCCCTATATACTTTTATTTGAGCTTCTAAAAGTTTGCTTCTATTTGATAAGTGTACCTTCACGGCTTCACTCGTCACATACCTACTTTGAAGCTCTTTAAGCTAATCTTGCATCTTCTGATTTTCTTCAGTGAGTAGGTTGCATCTTTCCATAGCTTCTTTTGTTTCATGTTTTTTATGTCTAAGTGCTTGTTGGGCATGTAATACTCTAGCAGACAATTCTTCACTGAGTGTTTTGAATTGATTTCTCTCTATCAAAGCTTTATCATAGTCATTATCTGCTTCCATGTTATTGTGTTTCCATGGTAGTCTAGATTATTTGTTTCACCACTCGCTTGAGTTCTGCCATGTCCACATTGAGCCAAGTTTTTGGTATGCTCAGTGCTTTGCCTATTTGTACATCTTTTCCATTTTCCACATGTATCGTCTCTTTATGTGGTTGCTTGATTTGTAGCTGGATTTGAGGTTCTTCTTCTTTATGTGCAGTAGACTTTGTAGCACTTCCTTGAAATGTTACATCCAAAGGTGAAGGCCCTACTACTATCCTTATAAGTGTGAACGATTCTTGCGCCTCCATTTCTTCTTATACTTCTTCTTCCTTTGGAATCTTCCTTGTAGCCTGACTGTCGAAATAAGTTTCTGGGACTTGAAGCTTCGTAGTGTCATTCATCTTTAATGTGTGTACATCCTCTTTCTCTTTTGTATCATCTTTTTGTCCATCTCCAAGTGTCGCATCTGGAATTTGATATGTCTTTTCACTCTCTACTTTAATCGAATCCTTGACTTGATTTATTTCATCCCATTTACCATCATCATTTGATTCACTCTTAATGTCCACATTCATAGGTGATGGTTCACGTTCTTCTTGACCTCCAAATGCAGAGATGGAATTAACCAATACCAATTCTCTATATCTGTGGTTCTTTGTGAGTCACTTCCTTGAGATAGACATTGTTTGGTCTTGACAGTAATGATGTCCTTGGGCTGGCAGATTGACCTATCCATCCAATTATTTGTGAGTTTCCTCCGTGGCCGCTTTCAATTCCTCTTCGGTGATAGGAGTTGATTGTTCGACTTTAGTTTTGGGAAGTGTATGTGCCCTCTTTGATGAAGGAGTTGCTTCTTCTGCCTTCAATGCTTCCCGCAATCTCTTTTCACCTCTCATCATTGGTTGAGAGCTTGTTCCTTCTTCATTGGTTACCTTCACTCCTTTCCTCTTTCTCGATACTAAGGCTAGCTTCACATACTATGCCATTTTAGCTGATGAAGGCATTTCTTTGAGGTATTCCCAAAGGCCTAATCCATTGTATATCAGTATCTTCAAAGCCACACTTCCATTCAGAAACTTCTTCTGACCCCATTGGTTCTTGGCCTTGAATAAGCGTTCTTGAATATAGGGCATCTGATTTATCTGGTTGCTGATTTTTTTGGTGGCATGAGATGATAATTGCACTACTATTTTTTGTGGTGTTGTGTATCTGTGCATATTAGGAAAGCAGAAATGCTAGTGCACCAGTTGGACTTCTTCTTCAATATCCATACAATTTATATCCAAAAATGTTCAGGTTTTAGTTCCATGGCTTTCATCTTTTAGATCGGTGGTCCAATCCTTGATCCATCCAGATGCTTCTTTAATAAGCTCATGCATGAATTTTGTAGCCACCCATTCTCCTTATACATCAAGAACTTTGGCTTTTAGTACTGATGGTTTATCTAAGGTTGGTTGAATGGTGTTCGTGACTTGAGTGCATCTTTGGAAATCCAGCTTATAGATTGGTAACTCGAAATACTTATGGATTCCAACTTTTCTCATCCCATTCACCATTGAAGGGAGTTTGTGTAAGACCTTGAAGTCTTGGGACATCACTAGAAATTTGTGGTTGGTATCCATGACCTTAACACTCACCAAGAACAAATGCTCTCCTGCTGGTTGGTCTTCTCAGAACTAATGTCCTTTGGCTTTTATTACACTACATCGGAAATTCAAGCACCTCTTCTTGAATTGTGGCCTCACAGTCATCAAAAGCCATTTGCACTCATAATAAAGTAGAACGTTCATTTAAGAAGGAAGCCAATTCCACATGTGGGGGTGTAGTTCATTAATGTGTCAGTTTCCGCCACTCTGTACCCATTTATGTAAGTAAGTAAGGTACCTCACCATCTTTTTTCTTATTTTTCAGCTCTGAAAAGAAATAAGAGATTAGTGATACTTGAAGCATTTATTTATACACCAGATGATCATTCCTATGACAGTAGAAGTGCAAGTAGCATCTCCATCCATGATGCCTCACATGCTGCCATTGCAGCACCTCTATACTCAGCCTCTGTACTCTACAAAGAAACAGTGGGTTGCTTATTGTTGCTCCATGTAATAGCTGAACCTCCAAGTGAGAATAGAAATCCACTAGTAGATCTTCTATCTAGAGTACTACTAGCCCAATCTGCATCGGTGTATCCATGAACCTGCAAATCTACAATAGCTTCATAAAACAAGGAATAATCCAAAGTAGCACTCACATAACGTAGAGTGTGTCTCAAAGCATCCAAATGTGGCTTCCTGGGAACCTGCATAAACTGACTTTCAAAACCAACCGTGTAGCTAAGATCAGGCCTCGTAATTGTGAGATATATCAAGCTTCCCACAATTTTCTTGTACATAGTAGCATTTTCCAATGGTTCACCTGACGTAGTATCTAACTTCAAATTCTGATCTAATGGCATAGAAATTGGCTAACAATCAGCCATACCATATTTTTGCAACATATTCAAGGCATATTGCCTTTGTGACATCCATATACATGTTTCTGTACGAAAAAACTCAATGCCCAAGAAATAGTGCAGCACACCAAGATCTTTCATGTCAAAATCCTGCATGAGAAGTTGCTTTACCTCTTTGATGCTTTCTTCATTATCACCACCTACAATCAACTTATCAACATAAATAGCCACAATCGTGATGCCATCCTCAGCCTTCCTTGCATATAGTGAATGATCTGCATCACACATAGAACAATGCTAGTTAAGTAATCAGCAATCCTTGCATGCCATGCACGCAGAGCTTGCTTCAGCCCATACAAAGCCTTTTGCAACCTGCAAACATATTATGGATGCTTTGAATCTTCATATCCTTGTGGCTGGTCCATATATACTTCTTCTTGTAACTCACCATGTAGGAAAGCATTCTTCACATCCATCTGATGCAAAGTCCATCCTTTTGTTGTAGCTAATGCAACAAGTGTTCTAATAGTAGACATTTTAGCTACAGGGCGGAATGTTTCCTCATAATCAATGCGATATGTATGTGCATATCCTTTAGCTACCAATCGTGCTTTATTCCTACTTATGCTACCATTAGCATTATGCTTTACCTTGTAAACCCATTTGCAACCTATGGGTTTCTTTCCTTGCGGCAATGGCCCAACTTCCATGTATCATTCCCATAAACTGCAGCCATCTCCTCATCCATAGCTTTTTCCTAATCTGCATTTCTAATTGCATCTTCAAAGCAAGAAGGTTCAACATCTTGTATTACCTTTGTCATATAGGCACAACGATGATCCATGTAACTATCATATGTCAATCGTTGCACTGAATTTCGCATCCTCCTAGATCTTCTTGGTCCTGCGTCACTTCTTCTTGTATCATCTACATATGCCTTTCTTACTCCTGGATTCTTCACAGATGGCAATCCAAGTTCCTCATCAAGACTCTTTTCTGAACCGCTTGAATCTCCATCAATGTCTTCAAAACTTGCACATGTTTTATGACCAGTAGAAATCTTTTCTTTACCTTTCTTGGATGTATTTGATGAATTTGTTGGACTGAAATTTCCATGTAATCTTCCACTCCATGGATTTGAGTTGGAACTATTGCTTGGTGATGCATCTAGTCCACTCAAAACCTGAGATTTTGCACTTGATTTTTTAGCATTTTCTTTGTCATTTGGTTCAAGACTCAGTCCTTCTTTGGCGTCTGCATAGAAGCTTGACATTTCATCAAATACCACATCTCTGCTCACCTTCACCTATTGTGTGAGTGGGTTATAACATTTATATCACTTTTGCTCAAGGGATTATCCAATGAAGACACATTTTTCTGCTTTTGGATCAAGCTTCGTCCTCAACTCATGTGGAACATGTACATATGCAATACAACCAAAAACTTTCATATGTGATAAGTTTGGCTTTTTACCTGTGAACTTCTCTTCAGATGTAACTTGATGTACAGCAGCAGTTGGAGTTCTGTTCATGATGTATATAGGCGTATGCACAGCTTCTACCCAATAACAATGAGGCATATTCTTTTCAGCCATCAGATCTTAATGTCTGAATATACTCCCCTGTCTGATTTTCCACCATAGCTTTAAAATTCTGGAAGTGAGTGAATACCTCACTCTTCTCTTTCATGAAATATACCCACACTTTTCGTGTATGGTCATCAATGAAAGTAACATAAAACCTGCAACCTGTATATTCTATTTCTAACACATTCTCACTAACATGCTTGTCATGTGGAAATGATGATCTTGACTGTTTACCAAATTGACATGTTGCACATACCTTTTGCGTCTCTGAAACCTTGAAATTGGTAGTCCATGAATGATCTCCTTTGACTGCATCAGTTTCAGCCTTCGCAGATTTGCATGTCCAATTCATTTGTGCCAGATCTCTATATCAACAATAACTCCTACACCTTTTGCAAACATGGCTGCATTCATTTTAAGAACTTTCACATTTAAGGTGAACATCCTACCCACTTTGTTTCCTTTGGCGATCAATCGTCCACCATGTTTGTATTCTTCTACATATAACCCATCAGCATTGAACTTGACTTGTAATCCCTCATCAACCATTTGTCCAATAGAAACCAGATTCTTTGTTATGTTTAGAACATGCAGCACATCAGCAAGATGTTTTACTTTCTTGTCCTCCATAGACAATGTTATGTTTCTTGTATGCTCGATAGGATGCAATGTATCATCACCTGTTTCAACATATCCAAGAACTGGCATTTTTTGCAAACTACTAAACCGTTCTGCATAACTGGTCATGTGATTTGAAGCACCTGAATCAACGTACTAGACATTATCATTTGATTTTGAAATACCGGCAAACATCGTATTCATCATGTGATGTTGAACCATGAATAGCTTCTCAGAATCATCTGCACTTGTGGATAATAATTGTTTTGTTACCTTCTATTATTTTGATTCTTCAACCTGCAATCACGTTCAAAGTGTCCAAGTTTACCACAATTCTAGCATCCTTTACTATCATTACCTGAATCATTTCTTTGGAAATTTATGTGACCTCTTTGGCTCCCCCTGCCTCAAAATTGTCCTCTTCCTCCTACATGATTTTGTTGTTGACCTTGGTCTTGGTTACTATTTCCTCTTCCACTTCCAAAACCTCTACCTCTGCCTCTTCCTCTACCAGAGTAGAATACCTGCTCAGAATTGGGCTTTCCTTGGGAGTTTCAATCCTCACCAAGAATCTTTTCTTCAATAATCAGCATGGATACCAAATCAACAAAATTTGGAATATTTTCTCTGGTCTATATAGACGTTCTGAACTGCTTATATGCAGCTCCTAAACCACAAAGACACACTTCCACCTTATCATAATCATCTACACTCACGCCAATAGATGCAAGTGACTCACATATGCTTTTGATTTTCAGAGTGTATTCACTTACCGACATGCTCTTCTTTTCCAATGTATGCAGCTCATTCTTGAGTTGCAATTTTCGTGCCTTCGTATTAGTCTCATACAAAGTGACCAAACTATTCCAAGCCTCTTTTGGAGTCTTGGCATCCCGTATGTGCCCAATCATGCTATCCTATATGCTAATAGATAGCCAATACATTACCTTGTGTGCTCCTTGATTCCATTCCTCATATGCTCTTAACTAGTCCGCAGTCTCATTCCTCTCTGGTAACTGCAGAGCATTTTTGTTCTCTCCTTCGATGTACTTGCAATAACCTTTTCACATCAGGAAATTCGTCATTTTGAATCTCCAAGCATGGAAGTTGTTCTTGTCTAGCTTATCACTCATAAGCTGACTCATTCCATCTGCGTTTGCCATTTCTGTAGCAATTCACAACACTACAAGCAGCACTTTTGCTTGAATACTATCGCACTATGACGTGACAGTTCGATCTCAAAAAAACACAGTTTTCGTGTATCAACAGTATACAGAATTGCTTGAAATTTTAGATCTGGAATATATGAGTGCAGTTGAACACAACACAAGTTATAGTTTCTAAAATTGACCTAGTTTTTCTGTGGGCCCCACCTTGTAGGCTCGAAACGGACGTCGAGATGGCTCTAAAACTTCGATCTAACAAATGGAGGTCATTTGTGAATCGTGTTTTCTCCATGCCTTGTTGTGTAGTCTTCACCATCACCTTCTCCACGAGCTCTCTACAGCCATGCTGGCTCGGATACCATGTCATGGGGAAGGAGATAAGGAAGAGAGCTCACACACACTCTCACTCTCAAGGAGAAGCACACACACAGATTGAGTCAAGGAAGAATGATCTTCTTCTCCTTCTTCTATTACATAAAAAGGAATGTACAAGAACGACCTAAAACAAGAATACAACCAGTGCAATATATAAAGACCAGTACATAAGGAAAAACCTAATGTCCGGAACTGAGTGAGATGGCAAGGAACAAATGTGCCATCACTCTCGGTAGATAAATCTAATAAAGCTCAATGAAGTATCCCTAACATATACCACTGTGACCACTATACATGTCAGAGAAACGAAAACTGGTACGTGTCACCCTCGATCATCACATGTTGAGCTTGATATCTCAACATTGAGGTTTTTGTAGGTCCATGCAAATACATCCCTATATTCCTTGATTAGTTCTATCGATTCCTGTTCTTCTTCCAGAGATACATCTTTTCGAATATAGGTGCATCTCTCCTCCTCTTCTCCCATGGCTATTATCACTTTCTTAGTTTGTTACTTATTATCGTAAACTTCTCCATTGGTTGCTTCTCTCTTGGGCACTTGAAAAGCTATTTTTCATTCTTCTACTTTGTATCTCTTAAAATTTTCTGGAACTTCAAAAAGATATGGTGGCAGCTCTACCTTATTTAATGTTTCCTTGTTGTCCTGTCTTGTTGGGACTGCTTCTACTGTGAATACTTTTGGAGTCTCCTTTTCCTTTTTCGCCTCAATCTCTTCTAAATATGGTTCCTCTGAATTGAATTCTAGTTCCATCTATATGCTTTCATACTCCTCCCTCCATTCATTTTCTAGTAATTCTCCTGCTTCCATTTCTTGAAGGATTACCATGTAAATATTTACATCATGACCTTCTTCATCCACACACTCATTCATGGTTAATACTTCCTCATTTACACACACATCTAGGGTGGCTAAGATCTCCATCCATCCATGTGGTTCAAACGCTTCATCTGGGAAAATTTGATGCATGTACAATGGATCATCTATGGGTCAATAATTGTGATCTCCTATTGTCCATAACTGAGGTTTTTCTTCTACTCTTTTGGCCTCTTTACACATCCATAGCTAAACATCTTCATTCATCCATGATTGATCACTAGATCCTACACTATGAATGGACAAATCATCTTCCTCTTGTGGACTGGGTTCCATTGTAATGGGGGTACATCTCTATAAGAAAAGGTGTGTAAATTTATCTTAGTAGTTGTCCCTTAGTGTTTTAAATACAAGGCATCTCTTCCCCAATCTTGTATTACCCTGAGTTGTCTCATGAATGGACATCCTAAAATCATTTCGTAATTATTGGCTTTCCCGAATTGACATATAGCTAGAGTATGTTCGAACTCTACTCCACAGGTAGTCAGCTTAATCTTCTCCAATATTCCTAATGCTCTTTCAATGTGACCATCTGCTAGTTGAAGCTTCATGCGCATTGGTCGTAGGGCTAGTTTTCCCCATTTTTCCCAAATCTCTTTTGTAGCTATGCTTACACCAGCTCTGGTGTCTAAAATGGCTTTAGTCATATATCCATTAAAGGTGATGGGTAAACATGTATTTCCTTCATCTCCGTCACTAAATTCTCTAACTTTATCAGTTGGGATTTGAATGGTTGATGGGGCTCTCACTTCTTTCTTCTCATTCATAGGTTCTTCAGTGTCTATTCTCAAATGTCTAGCTAATTGCTTCCATAATTGGGGCATTGCTCGTAGCAATTCTTCTATTGTCAATAAGCATTGTATTTTGATTTTCTTGAGTTCTACTAGATTGTGTGATGTCTTATCTTGAGACCTTTCTTCCTTGCCCCGGATTGTGGGAGCATGGAATACTATAGACCTTCTCTCATATTCTCCCATGTAGTTTGGTAGCCTGAAAGTGCTATGTGATTCTTCCCTGTTTCTATCTAAAATAGAAACTTCTTTGTATGCTTCTTCTAAATTTGGTATAGGTTGATTTTCCCAAGTTTCTAGTTCTTTGAAAGGTGGTGGTGAATTCTCATTCTTCCTCCACCATTCTTCTTGGATCTTGGCCCATAGGTCTTGTGGCCAATTGGCTTCTAGTTTTAGGATTACAGATATCCATTCCTCGTTACTCTATTGGTTTTTTTCACGGCTTTCCTCTTGTGGTGCCTTTACTTGTTTTTTATTGTTATTTTCTAGACATTCATTGAAATTGCTTTCAAGTATTCTTGTCTCTGGAAGGATTGGGGTAGTATGTTTTAGTGTAGTTTGAGCTATTTCTATGAGTTTCCTGCATATCGCAAATCTCTCCTTCTCTAACTCTCCTTGTACATAGAGTTTCTCATGTTGCTCTAGCTTGGTCCGGTCACAATTCTAGACTGATAAGCCTTTAACCACATATCCAAGTCTTTTGGCACTAGATCTTCTAGAATTGATCCTCGTTTGGCTAATCTTGATGCTTGAACAGTTGGTCGGGCATTTCCTTGTGCGTCTATCTCCTGAGGGTTCTTACTTTCCTTTACAGATTTCTCATTCTCTTCATTTTTCTTCTTCAACCATTTATTCCTAAGTTTTTTTTCTTCTAGCCTTCCACTTTTGCGCCTTCTTTGTTTGGTTAGTTTCTCCGAGATCTTCTAAATCCTCCACTATCTGAATCTTCGATCCTACAATTTTCTCGGTTTCAGGTTCAGAGTCCATTCCTTTCAATGCGTGTCCCTTAGCTTGGGCTCAAGTACCTTTAATGGCAATGCGTATTCTTTATCACTTCAAGATGATTCAATGACTTCTATTACATTGATCTAGGTAGTGTTGTGAATCTTACTCAGGTTTTTCGGGCAGTCTCGAAATAGATGCTCCTTGCCACAATCATTGCAATATCCTTCCCATGTTCTAGGGGGTGGTGGATTGTAAGGCAATGTACATTCTCGTATGAAGTGATCTCCACCGCATGGATAGAATGGTCCCCTTGGTTCAAGCAGTCTAGTGGGTGGTCCCATTGGGGTTTGTGCTTTAGGTGTGGTATACATCAGGTTAACATATTCCGATCCATAAGAATTTTTGTACCCTTCATAACCATAGTATTGCTTCTCGTATGTTTAGTCGTATTCTATCATATTGGTTTCATAGGGATAGTATTCTCCCCGGGTCTGCTCATGTCCCTAATTTGTCATTTTTGCACTAGCTAAAGGCATAGTTGGTACTATAGCTCTGTCCAAATTTTCCTCCAATTGAGTGTATTTGATTGGCACTACATTCTATGGATGGGGTGGTTGTTGTTGTAACACAGGTTGTGGTTGTCCATATCCTCCTTGCTCATATGGCATGGGTGCTCCCTGTGGTCTTGGATAAGGGTTGTATCTAGGAACCTCTCTACCTTGTTCCCTAGGAGGGGGGTTGAGTTACAGGCCTTGGTTCTTTGTTGAATGGGCAATTTTCAATAGTGTGGTTGGTGTATTTTTCCTCGATATGATAGTACAAATTGGATCATTGAGGTGGTTGCCTATTGTATGGGTAAGGTTGTTGCACGCCTAAACCTCCTCTCATGCAGGTGCGGGAAGGATGGTCTCCACCACACAGCTTGCATCTTCTCAGCATTGGCATTCTCATTGGGGGATTCTAATAGTTTCTTTGTCCATGTACTCCTAATTTTTTAGCCAATAATTCTGCTAATTCCTCCACATTACTTGAACTAAACATCATTGTACTCCTAGTGTCTTCTAATTTAGTGAAGCTTTGTGTATTCTTGAGATCATCTTCTAAATTTTCTTCTAAGTCAATGCATCCTTGAAGACACTTGCTCAATGTTTGCAACTGCTTTACGTAGACTAAGGTTCTCAATATCCCATTAGTCAATTCATTTAAAAATAGAGATATCATCTTTTGTTGTGATGGCCTCCCCATCATTGGGCACTTGTCAACATATTGGTTAAATATTTGGGTTGTAGATTTTACTGTTTCATTTGGGGCTTTTTTGAAACTATGAATCAATGATGATGTTGAGCTTTATCCCTCTCTTGGTGAATTCTCCAATAAACTCCTCGAAGAATTGTTCAATGTTACCGAAGTGATTTGGATCCAAGGGTTGGAACCAGGTTAAGGTTGTTCCCATGAGGGTTAGCCCAAAGCATTCATATTGCACAAAAAATTCATCAACTTGTTCCGCTCACAAAACTTGCTTGAATTCCGCAATATGGTCATAAGGCTCTTCCATGCCATCATAATGATTTCTCATGAACTTAGCAACTTGTATTGGTCTCAGCCTTCTCACTAGCTCTAGGGATCTGATCATTACAGGGACTGCCTGTCTTAGTGGTTGCATTCCTGGTCGTACACCTATTTGCGGTCTTGGTCTAATGGGTGGTCTATTTGCATTTCATATCCCTGGGTTAGCTTGGTTGTGAGGATTCATTCTTGGCATAGTGAACGGAACATCGATTCTAGTGGGGATGCTTCATTGAATCGTTTGACCTGACATGGTGTTCTCTGTTCCTTGATGGGATCCAAAAGGGTTTTATGAGGTAGTTGTCTGCTCTCGAGGAGGGAATACAGGCAATCCCATGCACTTTAGCCGAGACCTATCGACTTCATCTACCAGCCAATATCTCCTTCAGAATTTGTCTAGGTATGTGACTCTAGATTGTGAGAAGTGGAGAATGACATGCCTAGTACTCACCTCCCAGCCTATTTATAGCCCTTGCCTAGTCACCTGCTAGAGTTCTCTCTAAGGCCCCTCTACTCATCTGGCCATCATGAGTAGGCACCTCGTATGAACTCTCTGGCTTTTGGCCTTGGCTATCCCCCGAGCAAGGAACTTCTCGTTCCTCCAAGCATGTACATCTCTAGAATATAACACTCTCTCCCCCTTCTAAAGATCATTGTCCTCAATGATATAGAAGGAGCTATAAACCTGGGAATCGAAATCTGTGATTCCAAATAATAAAAGTAGAGTGTGGTAGGTGTCTAAAATACTAGATGCTCAAAAAGTAGACAACTAGTCTCTGCGCTTTATATCTAGCATTTCCACCAAAAAATAGTAGTCCTTGCCTTGGGCATACTATTAGGAATCCCTCTGAGGCCCAATGAGTCCATATGTGCACAGCATAAGTACTCAGAATATCCTCGGATTCCCTATGCCTAGACCTTGACCACTAACTTGTGATGGCTTGTCACCTGTAGAGACCTCCGCAGCTTGCCCTTGTCTCCCTGAAATACCCACTGACAGCTTTTCATATGGTATAATCATGAAAAATTACTTAATCCACTAGAGTAATGAAAAAAAATAGTATGCTCATTCAAAACAATGTGACTATGTCTCAACTCTTTGTGGAAAAAAAATACTAAAGATAAATGGAAATCTTTTCCAAATAGTGTTTTATCTCTAAGCTCAAGTAAATCTTCTTGATTTACTATCCCTATGCTCGAGTAAATCTACTTGATTTACCTACTGTAATGAAAATGGAACTTAAGAAAGTCTCAGCATGATCTAAACCATGAATCCAAGATGACAATCTATCAACAATCCAGACTATGGACCAAGATATCAATATGTCAATCTATCAAGTATGGACCAAGATATCAATATGTCAATGATCCAAACTATGGACCAAGACCTCAATCTGTCACATCCAAACTATGGATTAAGATCTCAACCAGTCATATCCAAACCATGGATCCACATCTCGATCTATTATATATAATAATCCAAACTATTCTCAGGCATATCAAATAAAGTAGTACGTACTCTTTAAATTTCTTCTCAATGCAATTGCCGATTCATAGTTCTTATGTGCAAACCTTGCCTTTCAGCTTCTAGGCTACTTGCATGCGGACTTGCCTTGTTTGCGATCACATACAGAGTGACTGCCTCAGTTGCCCCTATGTTGTCTAATAGTATGAAGATCATATGAATAAACTCCAAATCATATCAAAAATATAATCTCATAGACTTCTCTCCCATACCATCTTTCCTACATCTAGGTAGAATACAAAGTTTGATATCCCATACCACCAAACTTTATACCCCACATAGATGTGTGTATGAGATTGAAGTCGAATACTTCTCTCAAAAAAATACAAGAATAGATCGGTGAGTACTCACAACCATGAATAATAATAAATGAAATCATGAAGTGTTCCCTTCCCTCGATGGAAATAACAGAGTCATTCCTATGACTCTATCACTCATAACCATCTTGAGACATGAGAAACTATTTCATAAATCAACTCAACTAGAGTTGTGATGGATGCAGCTTGCATCAAATATCAACTCATGTGACTTGAGTCAAATATTAACTCACAAGAAATTGGAATTTATACAACTTGTATGAATCCAATTATATGAAATGAGAACAACTAGCAAAGTTCTCCTGTTCCATGCTCTCTTGGCACTATATATATTCTTGAAAATTTCGACAGAGTCTCCTCTATCCTACTGAGAATGGTCACCATAAACCAATGCTCAATAAACAAATATCTAGGGCATAGCTAGCCCATGGTGATCACACCGTCTAAAAAAATATCATAAAAAACCTGTGGAAAATCTTTTCCTTTCAGCAATGTTTCCTGCATAAACAATTTCCAACAGCAACAGATTAAATCTTACTTTTAACTACCTTTTACTCATGAAAAATGTGTGAAATTTTCATCCTTATGTAGCTTTTCTCAAGCTTTCATTAGGCACAAAAATCACTAGATTTGGATATTTTCTCAAAGTTTTATAACCATTTTACTGGAAGGATCGAACACTTGACGATCAACTCTTAAAATGTATAGGGTCATCTTCTTGAAGCCTTTACACTGATCAAAAAAATTGCAAATTTCATTTTCTTTATGCCCAAATCTATAAAAACTTATCTAGTTTGGTCTCACACAATTTCAAATCAAAATGAAATCAAATACTCATTCAAAATTATAGTTCTATCTCTGCTACACCTGCACTTAGGTGAGCCTAGAAACAATGTTGCTGCACATTTAAAATATCTTCTAACTATGAAGATAAATTCCAAAATCCTTAAATTCTGGGTATATCATAGCGTCTATACTGGAGTAGCTTCTCCAACAAAAACTTTTGAAATTGGAGTTTCCAATCTGAAAATATCATGTCCTCATCAAACACATGTACCACTCTTTGGAAAATCCTCGCCAGATATTGGTTTGAGAAGAATAGATCATTTGACCTATCAAATGATGTCCAATTTCTTCCAAATTTTAGTAGAATATAGATACTACTATCTACTTTTAGTGATATAAGTTTCATAGTACTTGGACATTTGAATCTTTCACAATGACCAAAATACTAAGCCTCTATACCTCCTAAATGGAGAAACATTTCATCTTGAACTTTTATATACAGCGTTTGGAAGTAGTAGCTAATTCTAGAAACAAAAATCATTCAATTTGAGTAAATGAGCTAAGAGAACCAATCACCTCTAGGTGACATGGTCTCTTATCATTTCATAAATTGCAGAGACTGCACTTTGATGTGCAGAGATTATTTGACCTATCAAATGATCTCTAAAAATAATAAAAATTGGTATGAACTAATTTAATTTATCAAGTTTTCATATCTAACAAAAATCATTTCATTTAGATCTCCCAATTAAGAGAAATGCCCTTTGTAACAGTCCTATGTCACTTGTTTCAGGCCTCTACCTCCACTAGTAGCACTTTTAGTGCAGAGGTCATTTGACCTATCTAAACATCTCCAAATTACTTGAAAATTGGTTAGCTTAATTAAACGCCTAGGAAATACTTGCCCTCCAAATTTCAATAAATTTTGTCATTCCTTCAAAGAGTAGCATCCAAATCTCTATGAGGCTGCTACCTCACTAACTATGTGCTCAATCATTTTTTTTTAACTTAAAAATGACGAAACATGTTAATCCTTATGATTAAATATATTCATTCATTTTCTTGGATGGATTATGACATGGAGACATATCCATGCCTATAATGATCATCTAGATCAATGCAAACCAAATAATCATCCAAATCATCTCGTGGAAAAGTCAACTCTTCACATAGTATCCACCTTTCAGTGAAAGTGAATATCTATGGACGTCATTCTATTCATTGTGCTTCTTGCACATTCATTAATCTCATCACAACTAATCATATACAAGCACTTCATACTTGTATTGATGATCATATCCATAGAACTCTTGTGCGGACTCGAAATAAGCGTTTATATCAAGTACATAGACTCGCATGAGAAATAATTCATATGTTCATGCATTACTAGACGAAAACACATCTTAGTTTACTTGATGCATATACCTTGTCATTTACTTTTTAAAGGTAAAATTAGCCCACATATGGTACTTGTATCATATATCTTATGCTCAGCCCAACTCATCGTGGTGATATATAAAATTGATCTTCTAGAGGCAGAGCATGCATCATGCACTTCAACTTTCTAGCAATCATATCGTCTATGTATGCATGCATTCACTCACGCATATTCTTCTCTACTTCAATCCATTTATATGTTTTTAGCTATGCAGACATAAGACTTCCTCTCTCACAATACACAACATCACTCTAGTTCTCATATGGCATATAACATCATGTGGCTACAAAATTTCCGGCAGCATTTCACCAGGAAAATGAAGCCTGAAAAAAAATAATACTAGTCTTTACAATGATAGGCATCAGCCTAGTGGTTGGAAAACCACTTTATTTGCTCCATCAACCTGTAAATAAGAAACTTTTCCACAATGTGTTGTTGGGCACTACACGCCCTCATTACAATGTCTTTTTCTGCCTTCAATACCTGCCAAAGATTCTAAAACACACAAACAAGACATGTGCATGCTTTTATGAATCAAAATAAGTTAGTGTAACTTCATGTGCATAGGTAACTTCTTGTAAAAACTAACTTTCATGCACATTCCCATGTTATCTTCATAACATCGGAAGAAAATACAATGCAAAATTATAAACTCTGATGCGAGAGGTATTCAAATGAATATATTTCAGATTAAAACTATGATGCAAATGTATGAAAAGCAATTCATTCATATCTGATGTTTCAAAATATGATTAGGAATGCTTAATTATCATAATTGGACACTCAAATTACCCAAAAAGAGTTTCTCATCAGTCAACAGCCATCTAAATGCTTGTGCAGAGATAGCTTCCAATGGTCAAAATATCTGTAACTAGTCAAAAGAAAGGTCTTGAAGTCTAGAATCTATACCAACTTGAATTTCTTGATTTGGATATTCTATGAGGAAGTTATGGCCAAAACAATAAAGCTAGGTGAGTGGGCAGCATGCCTCTTTGAAGAGATATGCAGAGAACTAAATACTCTCTACAGGTGGTTTTTTTATCATCCAATGATAGCTTCCAGCTACGCATTGGAAAGCTCTTGAAGTCTACTTTCTATCCCAAGTGGAATCATCCAATTTGGGTTTCATATGAGAGAGTTATGGCCTATTTAGTGAAGGTAGGTATGCTAACCTTTCTCTTTCTCTTACTTCCAATATTTCTTTTTCTCTTTCTTTACTCTTTTCTCTTTTTCTGATATTTTTCCTTCTCTCTCTAATATTCAATTTATCTCATGCAATATCTCCTTATTCTTCTCTCTTTCTCTTCTTTCATCCTTTCTCTTTCTCCTTTACATGCTTTCATCTATTTCTCTCTATCTCTTACTCTTTCTCTTCTCTCTCTTTCTACTTCCTCTCTATTTCTTTCTCTCATCTTATCTCTCTTTTTCTACTTCCTTCTCCCTTTATGTACTCTTCTCTTTCTCCTCTTTCTTTCTTTCTCTTTCTCCTTCTTCTCTTTCTTTTCTTCCTCTCTAACTATCTCTGTATTTATTTATATCTTAGATATGTGTAGATGCATAATCAAATGCATAACTACATTCATAATTCGATTATGTATGTGTGTTGTTATGTGAGCAAACATGAATGTGTATGTGTGTGTAAACATATACAATTTTATGTATGTATGCTTGATTTTAAGAAACTTTCCTCTTTCTTTCTTTGAATTCGAAGTTGAATGTGCTGCAGAATTTCTGGAAGTAGTATCTCTTTAACCGACAGAGGTCACCGGCCCCCTTGTCGCATATCAAAATGTGTGGAATAGAACATTCTACATGGCCACGCGGATAGATCTGCAAAAACAAGAAGAAACAAAGAGAAAACAGGCTTCGAAAGTTTGGCGAAAACATAGTTATCTCACATCAGAGCTCGTCATGCACGTATGAAGCCATTGATGCATAGAAAAATGCTCTCAATGTCTGCATAGCCCCTTAGGACACTCATTCCTCACCATATCCATGCCCATTGAGCCAAGGGAAGGAAGGAAAATGCCTCAAAAAAGAGAGTTAATAGATTTCCCAAAACCTCTCTCTATGCTCTGATACCAAATGTGAGAAGTGGAGAATGACATGTCTGGGACTCACCTCCCAGCCTATTTATAGCCCTTGCCTAGTCACCATCTAGAGTTCTCTCTAAGGCCCCTCTACTCATCTGGCCATCATGAGTAGGCACCTCGTATGAACTCTCTGGCTTTTGGCCTTGGCTATCCCCCGAGCAAGGAACTTCTCGTTCCTCCAAGCATGTACATCTCTGGAATATAACATAGATGCATCCTCTGGATCGCTTAGCTCATATATAGTTACTAGATTTAACCCTTCTCCCTGTGTGGGTGAGCCAGTTTGTAAGAGTAGATCTGACCCATGGATCAAATACACATCCACCAGGTAGTCATCTTGAGGTATTAGATCCCCTCTCAAGATTTGAGTCAATATGGACTTACCCCTTGGGGTAGTCACAGTGTCTCTGTCATTAGGTCTCTCTGAAGCTCCTTGCCCCTCTAGTTCCCCTCTGTCATTGATCTTATCTGGGTTTTCAGTCACTGCATAAATCTAACCTAACTTGTCCATGTAAAATCCTTTGTCATGCTTGACAGCAGGTCTTGGAACTATTTCTGAATCAGTAGAGTTTCGTGCTATTGACCTATTTATGCCATCAAGGTAAATAGGTACTCTTTGTAGGTTGGTGGACATGTACTGTAAGGAGGTCCTGTATTCTCCCTCTATGATGGACATAAAGCTCTCCCTTGGAACTGAACCGTGCATGTCCTTTGAGGCCATGGGTAGTTCCTCCTCGGAGTCACTTGATGTGTCTGAATAGACTGAGTGATGGATTGCTTGGGTTGCACTTCTTACCGATGAAATGACACTTCTTCAACTATCTAGTACCTGTCCTGACCTTAAGTTCATTCACCTCGTAAGTCTATTTCTTCCTTTTTCTTTCCTTGCATTTTTCTCTTACTCCTCTCAGTGCTTACTTTCAGGTTGTCTCAATTCCACAATACACGATACAATTCTGGTCGATACCAACTCTGGGCAATACGATACCAGCTTGAGAATGATACGATACCTTCTATTCTCCACAATACACGATACCATCGAGGGCGATATCATACTGGATCGGCATGATATGATACCTTTGCTTTGCATGATACGTGATACCGCTACAAATGATACAACCTTAGGTGATACAATACTTCCAAGGTGATACCAACTCTCATGACACGATACTGCTATCAAGATGATAGGATACCAAAATTGGGTACAATACGATACCAGGTTCTACAAGATACAATACTTCATGCCCGACGATACCAATTCTCACGATACAATACCTATTTGTGGATCATGATACGGTACCACAAGGTGCACGATACGATACCAGTCTTTCTTGCGATACGATACTACGGCCTAGACAATACAATAGCGATTGGTATGCGATATGATACCTCTAGGGGGAATTGCGATACGATACCATAATGTGCACGATATGATACCACTTGAACTACAATCGTGATACCTGCACTTGGCGATACAAAATACCTAGATGGTATCGCAATACCTCAAGGTGGTATGCACGATATGATACCAGGGGAGTATCGCGATACTAAGGAATTTTGGTATCACGATACCAAAACTCAACTGATCGTGATACTATAGCCAAATGTGGCCAAAACTTAAAATGTTTTTGTGCAAAGTGTGTATCCCTCTGTCTCTTCTCTTCTAGCTAACTGTGCCACACAAAAATTCACTCCAACCCTTTTGTCCTACCCTGTGATATCGACTATGTGTTAAATCACGTTTATGCACGTTCTTTTGATTTTCTAAGGTTGTAGGGTCGATGTGCTCACCTTCAAGGGTATCTCTTCCAAGTTTTGTGCTCACAATGTCAGCAAGGCACCCGCTCTCCGTGATACTACTTCTACAATACCAGTCGTTGCTCTCCTCACTACTTGCTCAAGACAAGTGATTGGAAATTTAGTGTTTTTTTTTGTGGTTTTTATGGCCTTGGTTGACCAAGTGCCTGAACTAAAAAATAACTAAATTTTCTTAGGATTTTCTCAAGGTACCCTACCTATCCTATTCCTACTTCTCTCTCTTATCTAACCCTAACTCTTTCTCACTCTCTCTCTCTCCTAACCCCAAGAACTCATTACACAAACTCCTAAAGTGTGAAGTAATAAGTGTTGAAATATTTGATGACTTGCCACTACCTGAAATCACCTCTACAGTTACGACTCATTCACTCCATAGCTATAACCATCATGATGGCACCTTGATTGGGCTATTCCCCACCAATGGCACCAGAAATGTGTGTACCTAAGTCGTAAGACTTAGGGCCTTCTGTCAATGAGACTGTACCTCAATCAGCCCACAAGTGCATATAGTGGTGGATTAATACACGTTTAATTATCAACCCGAGAGATTAGATGTACCACATTATGAAGACATGTGCACACATGATGGTAAGTGAAGCATCAATGCTACAATGCATGTGACCTGTCTCAGCTACCTCTCCTACTCTCTAATTCTTTGAAAATGCATATTACGATACTTGTTACAACAGTAAGCACAAATTCCAACTTTTCTCTCAGCTCAAAACTTTGAATATGGTCTTTAGCAAATTCATTTCGAAGCTCTCGACAAGATGCATCTAATGATCGTATTTTCAGTCAACTTTGACAAATGTACTTCAAGTTATGAGCAAAATAGTGAATAGCGGGAAACACCAACACTTGCTCCACAACTCCGCAAGGCTCACACACGCACTATAGTAGCTCAAAAGTGATGGGAAGGGGTAGACAACAATCCTACACACACATTTCAAGTATCAAACACACGCAAAAGCTCCTAGAGAAGAAGATAATCAGTAAGAAAGAGGAAAATTCGAAAATCAACTTCAATTCTCACAATGACAGAAAGTTTTTTACAAGAGTCACCAAGTGACTTATATACATGTGCCTTAAAATTGGTCCTTTCACACAAGAGTTCGACACTTTTAGTAAAAAACACTATTCTCCTACTATGTTACAAGGATTATGTTACAATAATTGGGGTTATTGCATCTAGAGAACTCCCATAGTGCATTTACATAGTTAATGAGGTATTCCATAGGAAATTGAAGAAGAAAATTTATGCCCATAATTTGAAAATTTTTAGGGTCCCCTTTTCTGTGCTTCTTTACTCTACAACACATATGTATGTATGTATGTATGTATGTATGTATGTATGTATGTATGTATGTATGTATGTATGTATGTATGTATGTATGTATGTATGTATGTATGTATGTATGTATGTATGTATGTATGTACGTACGTATGTACTTAGGTGTGTATGTATGTATGTATGTATGTATGTATGTATGTATGTATGTATGTATGTATGTAATGT
Source organism: Ceratopteris richardii (assembly GCA_020310875.1). Classification (NCBI taxonomy): domain Eukaryota; kingdom Viridiplantae; phylum Streptophyta; class Polypodiopsida; order Polypodiales; family Pteridaceae; genus Ceratopteris; species Ceratopteris richardii. Next base: position 205,169,708 of record CM035407.1, on the reverse strand, counting down.
ATATATGTATGTAGGTATATATATGTATGTATGTATGTATGTATGTATGTATGTATGTATGTATGTATGTATGCATGCATGCATGCATGTATGTATTTATGTATGTATGTATGTATGTATGTATGTATGTATGTATGTATGTATGTATGTATGTATGTGTGTGTATGTATGTATGTATGTATGTATGTATGTATGTATTTATGTATGTATGTATGTATGTATGTATTTATGTATGTATGTATGTATGTATGTATGTATGTATGTATGTATGTATGTATGTATGTATTATTGTATGTAAGTATGTATGTATGTATTATTGTATGTATGTATTTGTTGGCAATCAAGGTCAAGCAGAAGGTGCAAGAACACATCAAAGAAGTGGACACATGAGAAGAAGGAGCATATAGGGAGCTCGAAGAAGCACACGTCAAATTTTCTGAAGAAACCCCTATGAAAATAGTGATTTTCATCACTAACAACCATTGTAAATACTATTTTACATTTTTGCAACTCCATTTTGTTCAAGCCGAGGAGTCCTCGAGCTTGAGGAGTATTAGAAGTATCATCCTACCAATTTTCATAATTTTTAGGCTCCATATGATTCCTCAAATAAGCCCTGGAACATAATTGTTAACTAGGTTGGACACTAGGTCTCAACAGGGCCAAAACCACTCAAAAAACTATAAAAAGAGCTAGAGAGCTCATTGTTGAGGTTATCTTGTTGTAGATTTGAGCTTTGTAAGAGAGTTCTTTTGTAATCAAAGATCTTCCATTGTTCCACTCTTTGCTCTTACCTTGTGCGCGCGTGTGTGTATGTGTGTGCATGCTTGTGTGCTTTCACTCACACACTTGTGCCTTTACTTGCTCATGGTCTTCATACCAGTCCTCACGTCTCCGCACATTGACATTCATGAGATGAATCTCCTCACCTTGGTACTTACCATTGTGCTAGAGTGACACTAAATTTGGCACCGCTGCCAGGGAGAGAGCTTCGAGGACAAGCGTTGTGATGGTAAGACGTAGAGTCGCGATGTTGGAAAGTAAAAAATTCACCATTTTCAGTTCAATTTCTAAGTTTTTTTCCACCTTCATCTTCATCATCATCACCATCTTCTCCCATCTTCATCTTCTCATATTTTTTTCATTTTTGACTATACATTCACCTCGTTTTTCACTTCTGGCTACGAGCAAGAAACCTAGAGGGGGCGCAGAGCTGAAACACTGAAGAAGTGCACCTCAATATCCCCAAAAAATTGAGTGACAAATCTCGGATGTGACACGACCTGTGCCAAGTATTGTGAGTGTGCTATCGTAGGTTTGGAGATAGATTTTGCATCTACAAGCACATAGGAGCGACAAGGAGGACATAAGGTATACATATTTGCAAAAAATTTTGAATTTGGACTTCAAAACTCCAAGTATCGTGTTCGGTTGAGTTCAAGTATTGTGATACCAGGACTCCTATGTATCGTGATACTTGTGGAGTATTGTGTATCGTCTCCCTATGTATCACAATACCTCACGTGTATCATGTATTGTTGGGTTGAGTATCGTGTATCGTGTATCGCCTAAGTGTGTATCATGATACTTCCCAAGTATTGTGTATCGTGAAGGTCGGTATAATGTATCACAATATTTACCAAGTATCGTGTATCGTGTATCATCTGGTCATGTATCGCGATACTTACCAAGTAACATGTATCCCCAAAAAGGCTAGTATCATGTATCGCAGAAGCACAAGGATCGTGTATCGCCTAGCCCTAGTATCCTGTATCACCCCAATACTTATCAAGTATCATGTATCGTTTGAAACCAAATATCATATCTTGTCTATTGTGTATCATGTATCGTTTAGTTCCGATATCGTGTATCGTGGCAAGGCAAGTATCGTGTATCATCTGCTCCCAAGTAACATCGATACTTCCTAAGTATCATGTATCGCCTGTTCTGAAGCAATCCCAGAGAGGTCCTGTTTCCCTGTTTTAACCCCCAAAACCCTGAACTGGCATAAATTTCTCATACAAAATCCATTTGTTGTGATTTTGGGTTTGTTGGACTATTAGATATAGTATTTTGAAGTTGACCCTCAAGTGGAACTAGGAAACCAAGGGGACTCCAAAGGATTTTGAGCAATACAAAGGGGAAATTTCGAGCTAGAAGGCAAAGCTTATGAACCTGAGATCTCGTAGACACTTAGGCAAGGATAGGAAAACCATTAAATCATATGAGGCTAGTGTCAACCATACAGCTAGGTCTTGGGCACAACAACTAAGTGGTTATCCCTACATACTAAGTTAAAAAAAAAGTGACTCAGAAATTTCTTTTAGCATGGAGAGACCCACACATACCTCAAGAACTGCCTATTTACAAACACAAGAAGGTCCCTATAAAACACAATTGAAGTATATCAGGACCAACCAATTAGGTGCACGCATCTATGAGGATGGCGTGAGGCAATCAGTGGTCCAACTCAAAAATCTAGATCAGCCTTTTGGACTTGAACACCCAGTGGCCAAGCTCGAAGAGGGGTCATACATTGATAAGGAAGGAACCATGTATGTGGTTACTAGCTTATCAGACAGGACAGATGAATTTGGAAATATCATTTCTAAGAATGATATAAGAGACCTAGAGCAAGGAGACCTAGGAGGAGAACCCAAGACTCCCAGAGGTAAGTCACTCTTGACTAGAGTAATCACCCCAGATTGGATCCCACAAGACAACAAAAACATAAAACTATTCGTGAATAAAGAAATGGAGGAAGCCTTTTGGAGATTCAAGCCAGATCAACCTAGCCCAATAGTCACCATCTACGAGTTCAAGGATCCAAAGACACCACCGAAAGTTGTCTATCTAGATAACACATCTGAGAAAACATTCTTGGTAACGGAGCATGATAGGTGTGCATACACTTGGCAAGGTGAAATAATTTTTCCTCCACCAAGATCTAATGTTTCCCATGGTCTCCAAGGAGTAGGATCATCCAAGGCTCATGCAACCCAAAGGGAAAGAGCTACAAAGAGGCCCGAGGTAAGCTTTGCACACACGGTGGGTAGAGACAGATCAGGACATGAGGGTGAAAGACCTGAAAGAGAGAGACATCGAGCACATAGGCAACAAAGAGATGAACATGAGTTTCCATTGCCTAGACCCCGAGAGCCATCAAGAACCCTTAGACCTTCTCAAGTGGTCAAGACAATGAAGAGCTACTTTGATGGGTTAGGAGATCCTTATGATCATGTGGCTGAGTTCAAACAAGTGTTAAGAGTTGAACAGGTCAAGGATTTGTTCACACAATTCAAGGCATTTGGTTTGACTCTCAAGGGTACTACCTTAGCTTGGTTTCAACCTCTAAACAGTCACAACTATAGAGAGATAGGTCAACTGCTAGAAGAATTCATTGTAGAATTTTCCAAGAGTGGTATCAGGCATAACACATCATCCTTGATCCACAGCTTCAAGCAGATACCCCAAGAAACTGTGCGACTTGCACGAAGATTCTTCAGACAATACTTAGAACAATGCCCTATTCTAGAGTTACCCACACCATCCAAACAAGTGGCACAAGAAGACGCTTCAGATAGTACTTAGAATGATGCCCTTTTCGAGTTACCTATACCAGCCAAACAAGTGGTTTTGTTTTTGGATGTCTTATTGAGCACTAAGTTAAGATCATATGTGTACTTGAAAGAGCATAGATCCATAGAAGAGTGTGTGCGGATGTGCATTGAAATAGAAGACAACTAGGGTGAGGATTTAGAATTGTCCAAACTCTACAAGGATTCTAACAATTCTACTAGTCATACCTCTAGAACCTCCACTGAAATAGATGAGATTGCTGAGCAGGTTGCCAAGAAGCTAGGAGTTCAAAATAGACAAACAACGAGGGTCACTTATTGAAGCGATGTTACAATTGCGGAGGAGACCACATGGCTAATGTCTGCCCAATGATGGCTCAACCCCAAGGAAACTTGAATGCTCCATATTGCACCATTGAGAGAAAATACATGAACCACACTGCTCAAGATTGTCCATACAATCGACAGGTTGTTAGACAAACTTATCAGCAACCTTACTAACATGGTAGGTATCAAAACCAATACCAACATCCCTATTATAGACCACAACAGCAATATCAGGCACCATATAGGCCACAACCAGTCCTAGGAAACCCACCATCAGCACCTACCAATGTGAACCCAATTAAGTATACAGTGGCAGAGGAAAACCCTAATAGAGCATTGGTGCCACTAACCCCATTGGTCTCAGAAAATGACTCATAGTTTAGACTACTCCCATGAAGATAGTCCACGAGCTTATTACACAAAGTCACAAGAGCATAGTGAGGCTTATTCTTATCAATATGAGACACCACAGACATGAGTGAAGGTGAAGAAGGTAATACTTATCTTCCAATCACCTACCAAGGTTACACAACCAAAGCGATCATAGATTCAGGTGTGGGTGTTGCAATTGTGACCACTTCCTTGTGGGAGCAATGGGGTAAATTTGCATTAAAACCAACTAGAATGAAGCTTCAGATGGCTAAAGGCCATGTTGAAAGGCCTCTAGGATTGCTAGAAGGGATAACTCTAACCACTTGTGGGGTAGAGTTTGAACATACCTTTGCTATATGTGACTTTGGTAAAAATAATGTCCATGAGATGATCCTCAAAAGACCTTTCCTATAACAACTGCAAATAGTACAGGATTGGGGAACTAACTCCTTGTACTTGCAGCACTTAGGGGTCACAACCAAGATCAACCTAAATGTATAGTGGAATCATATCCACAAAGAAAAAGAAGATTCTACCTCTATGCATTCTAAAGGTTCACCTGATCCATCCTCGATGCATGAAGATACTCACTTGTGGATGTGCAAGGTTGTAGAGGAAGAGGAGAAACCCCTGAAAGCGAGAGACAAAGGAACTCCTCCAGGAGAAAGACCAGTTTGCAACCCAGCCTACACATTGGTGATCTTTCCAGATGAGGAAGTCGAGCCTCATGGTTGGGCAGAAATCTTGGCCACCATGGACATTGTTGTCAATGAAGAACACTGGACACCTCATTGTGATGAGGAGGATTATGATATTTCAGTGTTCATGTGTCAGCCCTTGCTAGAGGAAAAATTCAAGAAATATGAAGTTGAAGACTGAAAATTTTTGGTATGAATGCCTAAGAGAGAGGCCATCACAGGATAAGCGTATGATAATAAAGAAAAGACTAAGAAAATTGTTGTAACCATTGAAGGGAATGAAGAGTGATGTACATACATAGGAGAAGACCTAAGCACAAAAGAAGAAGCATAGCTAGTAGCTTTATTAAGGGAATATAGGGATGTGTTTGCATGGCACTATAGAGACTTGAAGGGAGTCGATCCAAAAATATGCTCTCATATGATCCCCATGATAGCAGATGCCAGGCCCACCAAAAAAAATCCCTACACATATAATGACACTTATGCAGCTAAAATAAAAGAAGAAATTGACAGGTTGATTAAAGCTGGATTCATCTATGAGATTGAGCATATTGAATGGGTGTCCCCGTGGTGCCCAAAAAGAATGGCAAGTTGCAAGTGTGTATTAAACTCCATTACAATCAGAGATAGTTACCTACTTCTAATCACTGAACATTTATTGGAGTGTGTTGCAGGCAAGGAAGTTTATAGCTTCCTTGATGGATTTTCAAGCTACAACCAAGTAGCCATTGCCTTAGAAGATCAACACAAAATGGCTTTTGCCACAGAGTGGGGAATCTTTGCATTTTGTGTGATGCCATTTGGGCTCACCAATGCACCTGCAACCTTCCAAAGGCTCATGTGCCATGTCTTCAAAGAGTTCTTGCAAAAGAGCTTGGAAATATATGTAGATGATTCATGTGATCATTCCCAAGTAAGAAGATACCACATCCCTGAGCTCAGAAAAATCTTCAACAAGTGTAGAGAATATTGATTTTTTCTGAACCCAGAGAAGTGTGTGTTCATGGTACGACAAGGTAAAATCTTAGGTCACATTGTTTCTAAGAACGGAATATCTACAAATGAGGATAAAGTAAGAGCCATAGTGGAGCTGTCGAGGCCCAAGAATGTAAAAGAGGTACAAGCCTTTATGGGTCATTGTGGATATTACTGCAGGTTTATTCACATGTATGCAATCATAGACAAACCTCTTTATGCCTTATTGACAAATTTTGAGTGGAACGACGAATGTGAAAATTCCTTCAATGAGTTGACGAGACGTTTGTGCACAGCGCCAATACTAACCACTCCTGATTGGAATAAACCATTTCATTTCCATGTGGATGCTTCCAATTATTCAATAGGGTGTGTGCTATCACAACCCACAGGTGAGGGAAACCTAGATCTACCTATAGCATATGCTAGTAGATACCTAAACACAGCTAAACAAAACTATACAACAATCGAGAGAGAAGGATTATGCATGGTATATGCTGTAAAGAAGTTAAGACACTACCTATTGGCCAATAAGTTCAAGTTTTTCACTGATCATCAAGCTCTATTATGTTTGGTCAATAAACCTTGCAATACAAGATGCTTAGTAAGATGGTTCCTCTTACTAATGGAATATGATTTCGAAGTCGTTGTTACGAAAGGTAGGACCCATCTCAGGGTGGATCACCTGTCTCACATCACTTCAGGAGAGTCACCACAAGGAGTGTCTGATGAATTTCTCGATGCTTATCTGTTCAATTTCGAAGTTGTTCCTAAATAGGCAAATAAGTTGGTACCTATCCTAACGTTCGGACCCCCAAATAAGAATGTGAAAACAAACAAAGATGAAATTGTAAGATCACAAAACTATCAAATATTGACAGGAAGCATATACAAACAAGATATAGAAGGTATACTAGCTTGTTGTGTCGAGGATGATGAACATAATAGTTGGTTGCAACAAGCCCACAAAGGATTGCTAGGAATTCACTATTCCAAACAACGAACATTGCAAAATCTGAAACGTTTAGGAGTGTATTGGCCTAGTATGGACAAAGAAATACATGAGTGGATTAAAAGTTGTCGAGTGTGCCAAGAAAAAAACCCCAGTGGAGCATGCTACCCTTTATCGTGTGTCGTTAATTCCAGATTGGAGCGCTCCATTGGTAGAATTTATGAGGTCGGGAACACTACCCAATGAGTTTAATCTGGCAAGAGAACAGAGCATGGAGCAAGAGGCTCAAGACTATGCCTTACTTGGAGAAAACCTATACCGAAGAGGCAAAGATGGTTACCTAAGATTGTGCATTCATGAATCAAACTATTTGAAAATCTTAGAAACTGCCCATAGTGGTGCTGTCGGTGGACACTTTGGGCCTGATCGAGTAATCAAGACCATTCTATTCTGAGGACTCTGGTGGCCCACCCTTCATATGAATGCACACACCTATGTGAAGAAATGCGACACATGTCAACGTGCCCAATATCTGATTAGAAAAGATGAAATGCCTTTGAGGTCAATGATGGGAGGACGCGCATTCTCGAAGTGGGTTATAGACTTTGTAGGTCCTATTAACCCCCCCCCCCCCCAGCTAGAAACTCCCATGCAGAATACATTATTGTAACCATAGATTACCTTACAAAGTGGGTGGAAGTAAAAGCCACAACAAAGAATGATGCTCAAATGATAGCTAAGTTCTTATTCAAGAATGTGTTCACCAGATACGGGTTACCCATAGAGTTAGTAAGTGATGGAGGCACACACTTCTTGAACGAAGTCATTGAAAACCTTCTCCAAGAATTCTTGGTGATACATAAGAAGTTTGCCCCCTATCATCCATAAGCTAATGGACAAGTCGAGAGCACAAATAAGATCCTATGCAATGTATTGACAAAATTGGTAAATAATAAACGCTCTGATTGGGACAAACAACTTCATCATGCTATTTGGGCCTAGCGAGTTGCCTACAAAATGGTACTCAATGCCACCCCATTTCAGATGGTCTTCGGATAGAATTTGTGCTACCATTGGACTTCCTAATTCCATATTTAAAAGTAGCACAAGAGCATCAGTGGAATGGACACGAGTTGTCCTCTAGGATCTTTGATCTAGAATGCTTAATTGAAACAAGGCTACGAGCGGCTACAGGCATGTATGCTACAAAGAAAAGGCAAAAGGCATACTTCGATGCACACATTAAGGATAAAGGATTGAAAGAGGGAGACATAGTGTTGGTTTATACACTAAAACAACATGCCCTTAAATTGGAAAAAGAGGATATGGACCCATGATCATTAATAGAATTTCCACTAGCGATGCGATTTAATTGGCCACCCTAGAAGGTGATAGCTTGCCAAACTATATTAGTGGATGCCGAGTCAAGCTATATCAAGAACCTCTTACAAAGGATATGCTAATGAGGCTCAACACTGCTAAGAAGTGAAAAGAGGAAGAGTTAAGGGTCAGAGAAGAAGTGCAGGCAGAGGCTAGAGAGAACATTAGACGAAATAAATTAAGGTGACTAGGCCTAGATGTCAATTTTGAAACCCCACAATATCACATGGCCATGTGCCAAACATCCGATGTAATTGCTTCTCAAATAATCGATCGACGTCCCTTTGTGATGATAGAGGTAGGACAAGGAAAGAGT
>CM035407.1:205033607-205156107 GCA_020310875.1 Ceratopteris richardii | reverse complement strand
TCAAAAAATAACCATCTACAACTACATAAGGAGTCAAAAGTACTTGTGGCCTATCGATGGAGACCAAAGTTAAGCAGAAAACAAGGAGGGATCTCAAGATAAGACCAAGAACACTTGGCCTCAAGGTAGTAGACACATATCGAAGCAAGTAGAAAGTATCATATATTAGGAAATATGCAAGAAATGACTAATGAAAAGGCATGAAATCTTGTGCTCAAATTTTACAACAAGAAGAGATCTCTTAACCACACTACTCAAAAGTCTTTAAAAATGAGAAGCTTGGTTTTCTTTTAGTGTTTTTCTCAAGTTCACTCCATTTTAACTTTCAAAACACTAAAAATATAAAAGAAACTACTCAAAATTTCTCTTTTTTTTTTTCTTGAGAAAAATAACTTCCCTATTCCAGAAAGTCTACAAAATGCAAATATCATTCATATTTATAGCTCTTCTATTTACAAATTTTGCTGAAAAGAATTGGAATCTTTTTATGTGACTGTGGTGTTGTGTAACACTCCCATCCTAGTTCTTATTATCCTCAAGAAGACTTCTTTGGAAGGTTGTCATGTGAGTTCTTGATTACATAACTTTTTGTTGTTTGCTTAGTATTTGCAGTATCATCTTTGTCAAAGTTGGTAAGATTTGCATTAAGCCTTTCCTTCTGCAAGTGATTCTATACATATTTTGGAGTTCTTGTCACCTATTATGACTTGTGTTTTTTACCCCCTCCTAGTGTGCACTAAAAGGAATAAGGGGTGTAGCAACAATTGACGCGACACAATTTCGTCGCTTCATGATTGTGCGTTCTGTCACATTGAGTGTCAAGCATGCACTACCATTTAAAATGATGCTAATATGGATGCTCTTTTTGAGGCTCCTAACAACAATAAATAAAGTGTCGCATATGTGAGAGTTGCATATGCGACATAGAAGAACCATCACATATGCAATGCATAAAGGTGTCACATATGCAATGCTCGAGAAAGTCGCATATCATTAATATCGCATATATGATAGTCGTGAAAGTCGCATATATGATGAATCCAGATCACTCACTTTTGATAAGACGTTTAAAAAAAAGGGCACATTGCCCTTCGATCATAATTCTACGTGTGTCTGATCGAAGACCAAGCCATCATTCATATATGCATTGTGCTTACGAGATTGAGCTCTCTCTTTCTCTCTCTGTCTCTCTCTACCTCTCTCTCTCTCCCTCTTTCTCCTTTGATTTGTCTCTCTCTATGTATCTATCTCTTTCTCTCTCTATCTCTCTGTTTCTTCATTGCAGATTATTGAAGAAGTTCACTGAGCATAATATATGGCTAATTATTGTAAGTAGAATTTTCACTCTTTGTATATCATTTAGTTTTTTTATTTCCATAAATTAACATACACATACACATTCATATGCACATACACACATATACATGCACATGCATGCTCACGCATGCATATACACATACACACACTTATACACATACACATGCACATGCACATACACACATATACGCAAACATACACACATGTACACAAACATACACACATACTTATACACATACACATGAACATACATATGCACATACAATTACACATAAACATGCACATACACACACATGCACAAACATATCTACATGCACATGTATGCATGCAAGTACACATATACATAGACACATAATTACATAAGCACATTCTTACACACATACACAAAAATATGCACATACACACACATACACACACACACACACACACACACATATATATATATATCTATATATATATATATATATATATATATATATATATATATATATATATATATATATATATATATATATATATATATATATATATATATATATATATATATATATGCATGCATATGCACATGCACATGCACATGCACATGCACATGCACATGCACATGCACATGCATGCACATACACATGCACATGCACATGCATGCTCATACATGTACATATGCATATACACACATACACATGCATACACACATAATCATAAACATACACATACACCTACATACATATACACATAGACATACACACACATATGCACACAAATACATACACATACAAAAATATAGATATATACCTACATGTGCATACATACATATACACACACAACTACATGCACATACACACATATACACATGATATGAATAACTTATACAATTAAAATAATAAATCACATGTCAAACATAAATTGTAATAAAAATCATTAGTACATTTCAGTTATATAATTCACTTCAATAAAATAAACTAATTTAATAAACACTCAAGAAATATTAAAATTGTGTATATAAGTGCATAAATGTATATGTGTATCAATGTATATAATACATCCAATTCAAATAGTGTTAATCATCTGAATCACCCCCCTGATCATCATTATCCACATCATCATGATCATCTACATGATCCAACGTATCTCAAGAGGCATCATGGGTAGAGGGGTCAATAACCTATGATGATCGATATCGTCTATGTCTTTTTTTCCACCTCATCCATATTTGCCTCTCCATAATACTCCTATATTACATTTAACAAACATAAATAAATAAAAAATATAAAGCATTAATAAAAATAAAATAAAGTATATCAAGTTTAATAATACTCACAAAATCAGCTGGATGATCTCTTATCTGCTCACTCAAGCATTTATATCCACAATATGTATCATATTCGATTGCCTTTTTGATAGGATAATGACCATAATCCTTATGCTGCATTAAAAAAAAATAAAAGGGATTAATGATTTGTGTTTTGAATGAAATAAAAAATATAGTTTAAATAATACATATAATTGCAAATGTAGCAACAAAACCATAAGCATGATGTATGACCTACATGTGCATACATACATATACACACACAACTACATGCACATACACACATATACACGCACAAACACACATATGACATGAATAACTTATACAATTAAAGTAATAAATCACATGTCAAACATAAATTGTAATAAAACTCATTAGTACATTTTCGTTACATAATTCACTTCAATAAAATAAATTAATTTAATAAACACTCTAAGATTATTAAAATTGTGTGTATAAGTATGTAAATGTATATGTGTATCAATGTATAAAATACATCCAATTTAAATAGTGTCAATCATCTGAATCACTCCCCTAATCATCATTATCCACATCATTATGATCATCCGCATGATCCAATGTATCTCAAGAGGCATCATAGGTAGAGGGGTCAATACCCTATGATGATCGATATCGGGGTATAAAACATTAATAAAAATAAAATAAAGTATATCAAGTTTAATAATACTCACAAAATCAGTTGAATGATCTCTTATCTACTCACTCGGGCATTTATATCCACAATATGTATCATATTCGATTGCCTTTTTCATAGGATAATGACCATAATCCTTATGTTGCATTGAAAAAAATAAAAGGGATTAATGATTTGTGTTTTGAATAAAATAAAAAATATAGTTTCACTAATACATATAATTGCAAATGTAGCAACAAAACCATAAGCATGATGTATGACCTAATTCAAATCTCTTCTTTGTAGTAGCCTATGTTTATTTAATAAAACAAAAGTACATAGATTGAATGTAAAATATTTATAAAACATAAGAGAATTATAATTTTTGGTAATATAAAATATTTTACATACCTTCTGATGAGGAAATGATTCCTATAGATGTAGAAGAATGACCATAATCGATTCTTGTAGACATACATGATTTCCTTTTACATAGGATAATAACCATAATCCTTACGCTGCATTGAAACAAATAAAAAGATTAATGATTAGTGTTAGAAATAAAATAAAAAATATAGTTTCAATAATACATATACTTACAAATGTAGAAACAAAACCTTGCTAGCCCATTTGGCCGAAGCATCACATATGACCTGATTCAACTCACTTCTTTGCAGCCACCTATGTTTATTTAATGAAACAAAAGTACATAGACTAAATGTAAAATATTTATAAAACATATAAGAATTTTAATTGATATTAATATAAAATATTTTACATACCGTCTATTGAGGAAATGATTCATGTAGACATAGAAGAATGACCATAATCTATTCTTGTTGATTATTCAATTTCCTTTTTGCAAGATAATAACCATAATCCTTACATTGCATTGAAACAAATAAAAAATATTAATGATTAGTGTTTTAAAATAAAATAAAAAATATAGTTTCAATAATACATATACTTACAGATGTAGCAACAAAACTATGTTGACCCATTTGGCCTAAGCATGATGTATGACCTAATTCAACTCTCTTCTTTACAACAGCCCGTGTTTATCTAATGAAAGAAAAGTACATAGATTAAATGTGAATTATTTATAGAATATATGAGAATTATAACTCACAATAATATAAACTATTTTACATACCTTCTACTAAGGAAATGGTTCCTATAGATGTGGAAGAATGACCATAATCAATTCTTGTAAACATATGCAATTTCTTTTTAATAGGATAATGACCATAATCCTTACGCTGCATTGATAAAAATAAAAAAGATTAATGATTAATGTTTTAAATAAACAAAAAATATAGTTTTAATAATACTTATAAATGTAACAACAAAACTATCTTGGCTCATTCAGCTTCAGCCTGACGTATGACCTCATTTAACAATGATTCCTATAGATGTAGGTGTCGTGAAAATATTGCCATGTCTCGGGTGGTATGTCAACTCTTCTCTTCTTTCTTTCTTTCTTTGTACCATACAATACCTCCTATTATTTTAATCCCAAACAATAAAAGGGATCAATATACAAAAAAATCTTTAAATTTTTAAACATGCATACACACACATACATACATCTACACATACATACATACAATTACACACATACATACACATGCACATACATACACATACATGTGCACATACATACACACACATGCACATACACACTATAATGGGATCTTGTAGAGGCACGTATGCAAAGGTAATACAATAATGAAATCTCACAAGAACACACATAGAATAGAGAGAGACAAGACTCAACACAAGATTGGGTCTCCTCCCACGTACTCTGATGGACAACTCTCTCAGAGTATGTGTATTTATGGGTATTTTCATTACGTCCTGAATAGAAGATACATGAGGGTGGTGCTTCGAAAAGCATGCGTTTACAAAAAATCTACTTTATTTATAAAACCTCTCTTTCTAACTGAACTATTATTTTTACAAAAATATATTAAATACTATCTTTCGAATATCTTCAATAATATATGAGTAAATCCGCACGCATTCACGCCTTCATGATTCTTCACTTGATAAATCAAAACACAATCACATTAAACCTTAAGACATTAAAATCCATTTAACATTACATTATTCCATAAAGTATAACATGCCTCCCAATTGACAAGCAACTGACCTCAGTTGATAAGAATAAAACAAACATGGATGGCTAGTCACATGTCCCATCACTGAACAATCATAAGCATTTTCCATGTAATAAAAACACATGCATGAAAATGGAAAACTCGAAGTTAATGTGACTGTGAATGATATGCAGAAATCAAGTGGTCATAATAAGGAGTTAATGATGTCTTATCTGTTGGAGTTAGACGTCTACGGAAGCACGCGAACAACACAAGGAAGAAGAAGAAGCTTGGAGCACAACACACAATACTGAATGTATTACTAGAGAATGTACAAAGATAAGTAGCCCATTAGGGCACTAGGCGTATATACAAGCCGAGGGAAAAAAACCTCCTAAAGAGGGAAAAAAGTGCCCCGGTGGTCCTAGTGTGTTCACACACATCACTACCTAAATATATCAACAAATCCCCCTTGGGAGTGATGTGGTGAACAAGGAGCTGGAACTCATGTATAAGGAAGTGACAAGCTATGTGGAAGTCACTCCACAAAAGGAAGTAAGCCCAAAGCTTTGCGGAAAGCTTCAAACTTCTCCCTAGGCAGAGCCTTCGTGAAAAGGTCTGCAATGTTCTCCTGCGTGGGCACATATGCCAAGCTGATCTCCCCAACAGAGAACCTCTCCCTAACATAGTGATAATGCACCTCAATGTGCTTCGTGCGAGCATGGAACACAGGGTTCCTCGCAAATGCCAATGCGCTCTGACTGTCAGTGAAGATGGTGGTGGGAGAAGTCTGACCAACACCCAAATCAGCCATAAGACGTCTGAGCCACACACACTCAGTAGTCGTTGTGAAAGCTGCCCTATACTCAGCCTCACAACTGGAAGTGGCCACAGTAGGCTGCTTCTTGCTCAACCAAGATATACATGAGCTACCAAGCATGAAGCAAAAACCACTAGTGGACACACGAGTGTCATAGCAACTAGCCCAATCAGAGTCAAAAAAAGCATGCAAATCTGGCGGTAGTGATCCCCCCTTGGGATAAAACAACCCAAGTAGCCGAGTACCACTCAAATAGCAAAAGATGCGCTTAACTGCCTGCCCATGCTTGACTCCTGGGCAATGCATAAACCTGCTCATCTGTGAGACAGCAAACTGAATATCTGGGCAAGTAATGCATAAGTAAATCAAGCATCCAACAGCCTACTGATAGAGAACAGCATCAAATGCATCTCCAGCATCATGAAGACTCAATCATAAACCTGTCTCCATAGGAGTGGCAATAGGCTTACAGTCTTCAAGGCCAAAATGCTGCAATAATATGTCAATATATTTCATTTGACACGGAGCCATTCCACCATCAACTTGCATAAACTGAATGACCAAATAGTGATGCAAATGCCCCAAATTAGACATCTCAAATGAGTCATGCAAATCAGCCTTAAAATCAACAATATGCTTCTCAATAGGAACAGTGAGTAGCATGTTGTCAACATAGACAACAATGATCAGAACCACATCATTAGCACGCTTAACATGTAAGGTGCTTTCAGTTGGACTCTTCTCAAAACCATGTGCAATCAGATAGGCATGTATCTTCTCATACCAAGCACGTGGTGCTTGCTTTAAACCATATAATGCCTTCTTTAACCTGCACACCTGGTTTTCATGCCCTTTTTGCACAAAGCCACGGGGCTGAAAAACATACACTTCTTCATGCAAGTCACCATTCATAAATGCAGTTTTAACTTGTCCAACTGATGTGCATTCCAACCATGATGAGCTACAAGTGCACAGATGCTCTGAACAGTAGTCATACGGCATGTAGGTGCAAAGGTCTCATCAAAATCAATGCTTCTTTCTTGTGCATAACCCTTTGCAACAAGCCTAGCCTTATACATGTCAACTATACCATCTAGTTTATGCTTCAGCTTGTATACCCACTTAGTGCCAACGGCTTTCTTGCCAGGAGGCAAGTCACATAAAGACCAAGTACCATTCTTCATTATAACATCATATTCAGATTGCATAGCAGCCATCCAATTTTCTAAATTTTGTGCTTCATCAAACGAAACAGGCTCATTCTCATCACAGAGACTAGATGCAGCCATAGCATAGCAATCTAATGCAAAAGAGGCACTATGAGAGCCTGAACGAGTATGATATGACAGAGGTGCATCTAATTTGCTGTCACGCAAGGTCTGCACCAGCCACTTTGGCATAGTTCTTGCCTGCTCAATATCAGCTCTCTCATCAATAAATGCATCATGTACATCTGCATCAGAAATGGAATTATCTGCATCATCACATGAAACCTGCAAAGGTTGAGAAGTTGCCTCATTAGGACCAGCACTAGACTGTCCACCTGTAAAAAGAGGCAGCAAAGTATCATGCATGCCTTTGGAGCTAACACTAGTCTCCTTAGTACATGAAAGCAATGGCTGAATAGCATCTTCCATAAAAACAACATCATGGCTAACCAGAATGTTTTTAGTCTGTGGATGATACAAACGATAGCCTTTACTTTCAGAATTGTACCCAACAAAAATACATTTTACTGCTTTATCATCCAATTTTCTACGATGTTGTTCAGGCACTAATGCATATGTCAAACAACCAAAAACATGCAGATGAGCAACAGATAGCTTGTGTTCATGCCAAGCCTCATATGGAGTGATAGACTGCAGTGCTTTAGTGGGACACCTGTTCAGTACATATGTTGCACACATGACAGCCTCAAGCTAGAAACTATGTGGTAAAGCCTGACTCTTGACCATACACCTCGCCATCTCCATGAGTGAGCTGTTTTTTCGTTCAGCAACTCCATTCTATTGAGGTGTATACGGCACTTTACAGTGGTGTTTTACCTCACGTTCAGCTAGAAATGCATTAAAATCAGAAGACATATATTCCCCCCCTCGATCAGAATGGAGGGTGCCCATTTTATTGTTGATAGATTTTTAGCCAAAACCAAAAACTGTTTGAAGCACATGAACACTTCGGACTTTGCCTTCAATGGATATACCCATGCATGCCTAGAAATCATCGATGAAAGTCACGAAGTAAAGATAATTCCCAAAAGGTGTCTGCATAGGACCACAGACATCACTATGTACAAGATGCAATTTTTTAGTAGCCCAAACTAAACCATCTTTTGGAAAGGACGAACGCTGCATTTTTCCCAAAATATAGCCTTCACAAACATGTTTTCCAGGTGCCTCAAGTTTGGGCAAAGAGGACACCATTTTAGATTTCTGCAGGCGTAGCAAACTAGCAAAGTTCAGATGACCAAAGCGTGCATGCCAAAGCTTTGCATCTGACATAGCCTGAGAATCATTTACTACACATGCCAAATCATTTACAGATCTTTCACAGTCTATGAGCTTATAGAGCCCACGACATAAAATGCCAGAAGCAATAATCACATCGCCATTTGACATATCATGAACTGTACACCTGTCATCAACAAATTTCACAACCAAGCCAATCTTGGCTAATGCAGAAACTGAGAACAGGTTCTTCTTGATCCCTGGCACAAATAAAGCATCTGACAAAGTGAAAGAACTACCATCAGTAGTAGTCAAAATGATCATACAACTCCCATAACAGGATAAGAGGAGTTGTTGGTGTATGTAACAGTATTCCCTGTAGGGGCAGGCTTGAGTGAAGAGAAGAAACTGCACTGCGAGGTAATATGTTTGGTCGCCCCACTATCAAAATGCTGGCAAACATCTGAGTCTACTGTAGACATGCACTACTCATGAGAAGATGGGTCAAAACTGTAGATAGTAGTAAACGCCCATTCTTCTTCCTGCACAAGATTAGCAGACTCTGTTTTTGGTGTAGAGGCCTCTGCAACAACCATTCCAGCCTCTTTCTTCTTTGCCTCTTTAGCAGCCAGTTTTGGACAGTTCTTTATGATATGATCATTCCCTTTACAGTACTTACAAAACAATTTTTGCTTTACTGATTTCTTCTCATCTTTATCTTCCTTCTTTGAATATGCAGAATTAGCAGATTTTTGCTTACTAGTTGAAGAGCTCCATTTTCCTTTGCCCTTCTGACTAGCCAGGAAAGCTTGATCTGCAACTCGCATAATGGACCTGTTCTGCTTGGATTGATCTTCCTGCAACAGAACAGAGACTAACTCCTCAAATGATAAGGCATTTGGATTGCCTTTCATCATTAACCGAAGAGTAGAAGCAAAACTCTGATATGAATCAGGAAGAGCATTCAAAACGGTCTACACAAGTGAGCTATCTGGTATAACCTCATCAGCAGAAATCAATTGTTCCTTCAAGTCTTTGATCTTTGTTAGGAAACTGTCCATAGAATCACCTTCATTCATGTGCTCACTCTCCAACTGTTTTCGGAGGTAAGCAACACGAGCCTCATTCCTGACTTGGTACAATGTGGTAAGTGTATCCCAAGCATCCTTAGCTGTTGTGGGAGAGCGAATGTGAGGAATAATGGCACATTTGACAGACAAAGCTATCAATGCATGTGCCTGGGGATCTCTGCCATCCTAGCGAATCTGCTCTGTAGTAGGTGCAGCAAAAACCGCAGCACAAAGAGGAATATGTAGAATATCATCATCTTCAACACCTTCTATATCAGCTACAGTTGCAAGTGTGATAGGAGGTTTTTCGACACCCTACACAATGTTCCACAGTCCTTTTGCAACCAACACATGTCGCATCATATAAGCCCATAACGGGTAGTTGGTACCATCCAACTTATCCTCAACAGCCAACATATGGAATACATCACTGCTTTCAGCCATGGCCGGTGACTAAAATACCTTGATGCAGAAAATTGATTGTATCTCAAAAAGTTGAACAGAACTACCCAAATGAATTCCACTAGACCTATAGCAGACTTTGAGATGCTTATACTGGCGAACAGAAGCTGATATATACCTTTGGCACAAAAAGACAAAATAGCCTACACAAGTGCTGTGATAGTGCGTTCGGAGGCCGAAACGAGCTCAGATTGCGATTTCGGCACCACACAGCAAAGCTGTTTTGATCTCGAAAACACGTTGAGTATGCTCACCAAAATTCATGCGATTCTGAGACTGCAAACGGAGGAGTGTCGATGACGCCCTAGATGAAGCGACGACCTGCTTTGATACCAATTGTTGGAGTTAGACGTCTGCGGAAGCACGCAAACAGCACAAGGAAGAAGAAGAAGAAGCTTGGAGCACAACACACAATACTGAATGTATTACTAGAGAATGTACAAAGATAAGTAGCCCATTAGGGCAATAGACGTATATACAAGCTGAGGGAAAAAACCTCCTAAAGAGGGAAAAAAGTGCCCCGGCAGTCCTAGTGTGTTCACACACATCACTACCTAAATATATCAACATTATCAATCCATTGAGATTCTTCAAGTGAGTTATTTTATATTTAACTAAATATCTATGATATTTCTTACTAGTGTGTAGTAACATCATAATCAAGTATTTTCTCTGGAACTAAAAATTTCAGCATCCTTGTCAAGTAAAGGGAGATCATCTAAAATAGGAGCATGTGGTAAAGTCCCTTTAAGGTATTTCAATAAACTAATATGAAAAGAATTATGTATATTCCAATGAGAAGGTATCTCTAATCTAAAAGCATTCTCTTTTTTTTCAATAATACAAAAAGATCCATAATGATGTGGTGCAAGTTTAACCTTAGGATGTTGTGAAATATTTTTGAAGCATCTTTTAATTATTTGTAATCATACCAAATCATTTTCATTAAACTTTATAGCTACTCATTTACTATTAACATTACACATGTAACATTCTTGACTCTTCTTAATGTGCTCATGAACCTCATGAAGTATAGAAATATGATCTTGTGCAAAAGAATGTGCCATAGGGATATCAATTTGAGTGATAGTCATGAGGGTGGGAAGCTTTTTATCATAAACAATTTCATATGGCACACATCAAGTAGTGGTATGTGTTGTGTTATTATATGAAAATGCAAACCTAGACGGGACAAGAACAAACAAACCGAAACAGGTGTCAAATCACGAATAGACACCAAACAAGAATAAATGAACAAAAACAGGTGCCAAATTATGAACGGATGCTGACAAATACACCTTCGCACACACACGCAAGCTCTGATACCATTGTAAGTGGATCTTGTAGATGCACATACGTAGAGATACTACAATAACAAAATCTCACATGAATACACATAAAATAGAGAGAGAGATAAGAATGAACCCAAGATTGGGTACAATCTCCCCCCACAAACTTTGATGGACAAGTCTCTCAGAATATGTGTATTTATAGGTATTTTCATTATGTATTGAACAAAAGATACATGAGGGTGATGCTTCAAAAAGCGTAGGTTCACGAAAAATCTGCTTTATTTACAAAAAGCCACTTTCCAAGTGATCTACTATTTTTACAAAAATATATAAAATACTATCTTTTGAATATCTGCGAAAATATCTGAGTAAATCCATGTGCATTCATGCCCTCATGATTCTTCACCTGCTAAATAAAAAGACAATCACATTAAAAATCTCAAGACATTAAAATCCATTTAACATTTCATTATTCCATAAAGTATAACACACGTGCATATACATACACATACACATACACATACATGCAGACACACATACACACACATGCACACACATACATACATATACACGCACATATATATACACACACATATACATATACACATACATATACACACACACATACATATACATATACACATATGCATACACATACAAACACATACACACACATGCACACATATACACATACACACATGTACACAAACATACATATGCATACACATACACACACATATACATATGTACATGCATATACATTGTACACACATATACATACATACATACATACATACATACATACAGATACACACACATACACATATACACACATACATAATACACACACATACACATATATGTATATGTATATGTACATATACATATTTACATGCATATACATTGTACACACATATACATATATACATACATACATACATACATACATACATACAGATACACACACACATATACACACATACATAATACACACACATACACATATATGCATACACATGCACACACATACATACACACACATGCACACATACACATATATATACACACATACACAGTAGCCGAGGATATAATAGTTCAATGACAAATTGCACATTTGAAGAACATGAAAATAGTCATGAAACACCATACATTAGTAGAGATGTAGGAAGATACTTCGTTGTCAATGCTATTACTTCATCACCTATTGGTTATGAATTATTAGTGAATTATGGATGGTGTAGACCTCCAAGAGCACCTTTTAGAGAGCATTAGAAACCAAGAGCTTTGGATCCACAGTCACATTAATCATATGTAAAATTTATATGTGACATCGGATATAGAGCTCTTGATTTCTAATGCTTACACCCATTTATTAATCATATGTAAAATTTATATGTGACATCGGATATAGAGCTCTTGATTTCTAATGCTTACACCCATTTTAAGTGAACAAATTGCAAGTAGAAGTCACATGAAGATCTCTTTTTTTTTTAATTACTCTTGAAAATAAACAAATTAAAATGAATAAAAAAATATATTTTATAATAGTATTAAAAGTAATAAATTTTAATAAACACAGACATATACATATATACATACACACAAATACACATACACATGCACACATACATAACACACAAACATACATATACACATATATAAACACACATACACACATATGTGTACACATACACATATACATACACACAGATGCATACACATACACACACATGCACACATACACACACATACACATACACACATACATATACACACATACACATACACACACATATACATACACACATACACACATATACATATATACACACATACACACACATGTGTAATTGTATGTATGTGTGTATGTATCTGTGTATATGTGAATATGTATGTATGTGTAAATGTGTAAATGTGTAAATGTGTACATGTGAATGTGTATGTATGTAAATAATCAAATTATTAATATAATACCTTCCTTTTGGTAGTCAATCAGATTTTGATCAATCAGAGGGAACTCAACCACCATCTCCTAACCATGAAAGGACTAATTATTATAAGTATATCAAACTTTTAATTCTAATTTTTTATAGATACATACCTGACATATATGTTTTTTTATTGTTATATTATAATCAAATTCTGATCAATTAGAGGGTACTCCACCTCCTACCCATGCAATGACTTCATATGTGTCATCTAATAGGAACTATGATGATTTTTACTATCAAAAACATATTATATATTGGTGTAATCTTTGTTATGGCATGTATCGAAGACCAAGATTGGAATATATTGATCATGAGGTAGATTATGGTATTTTTGAGTGCCACCACCTAATCAATGTGATAATGTTTGGGTATGTATTGATTCCATTGTCATTATCTTATTTTAAAATCATATACAAAATAAAATTATAATAAATATTCAAGAATATTTACTCGATGATGATGATGATGATTCTCCTATTAATAATGCTAATATTCT
Organism: Ceratopteris richardii; assembly: GCA_020310875.1. NCBI lineage: Eukaryota > Viridiplantae > Streptophyta > Polypodiopsida > Polypodiales > Pteridaceae > Ceratopteris > Ceratopteris richardii. The sequence goes on along the minus strand of CM035407.1, from coordinate 205,142,173 downwards.
TTGTACATGTCACAGACATTTTGTTCATCAATTACGAGTTGAGATTTCTCAAAATCCTCTACCTCATAGTTTACACATTGAAACGGCTAGAGATTATCCATTACCAACACGTGATCATCCTCTAGTACAAACATCTGATAGAAGAAGATATTGGAGGATGGCATAGAGGACCACTTCTTTTATACGAAGAGGTTTTTAACTTTTGGGGTAATTGCGATATGATTTCTCCCTCCAGTATCACTAGCACTAGTCGTTGTCTCTTTATTGTGTAGGACTTGTATGTGCCTTCAAACTTTGAAGTCACTCTTATGTCATTTTATGGTCCTATATATAGATGAGGAGACTGGCATTGACTAACATGTTACATTCAAAGCATGAGTATTTATGGATTATGCCTTAATGTAGCTTCTCTTGCCAACAGAGGGATTGCGCATGCAAAAAACGAAAGATTATATATTGATGGAAAACCTTACACTCATAGAAATATAGTAGGTTTAATTACTAGTAGTCAAGGATATAATAGTTCAATGACTAATTGCACATTTAAAGAGCATGAAAATAGTCATGAATCACCATGAATGATTAGAGATGTAGCAAGATACATAGTTGTCAATGTTATTACTTCATTGCATGTTGGTGATAAGTTATTAGTGAATTATAGATGGTGTAAGCCTCTAAGAGCATCTTTTAGAGAGCATTAGAAACCAAGAGCTCTAGATCCGGAGTCACATTCGTCATGTGCATGACCACATGAATTGTTTCTCCATGTCAAAATATATCAAAGTAAGACTAGCATGATAAATGTTAAGGTGAAAACAAGAATCTACATCGAATAACACTTCTTATCCACCTATCCTATGTTGCAATGAAAACTCTAATTTATAGAAACTCTCTTCAAATTAACTTACATATTTAAATTTGTGTTTTAAATTTAATTTTCATTCATGTATGGAATACTAATGATTTTTATTCATGTATGTCCATTTCAATGTATTAAATTGGTGATCTTCCACCACACCATTCAGATTTTCTAGTAAGACCTCATTTATCAAAAGCATTCATGAGGAGGCTATGCAAAAGCGATAGTGTAGAATATGCAATATTGAAAGAATTATATTCAAAAGAAGACAAACTACAGGATTTCTATGATGATGATGATGATGATGATGATGATGATGGCATGGCAGATTTTATTGAGGATTGGTATCAAAATGACAACGAAACTATTGATATTTCTAAAAATGAGAAATATCTTTGAGAAGAATTTCTAAATCATATATATCAACAAAGTCCCTTGACACAACTAAATGAAAGCTTGCTTATTCTTAATCTTCAAAATTGTTTTTTGATGGAGTAATGTATCTGTTTTGAAACTATTAAGGTATATTGTTTATTTTTCTATCTATTTATACATATACACACATATGCTTAGACATACACATACAAATAAATACATACACATATACATGCATACACAGATACACATTATATATACACATACATATACACATACACATACACGCACACACATACAACATATACACACATACACACACATACACACACATACACTCATACAGACATACATACATACACACACATACACATGTACACACATACATACACACACATACGTACATACACATACACGTACACATATACACACATACATGCATATAAACACATACACATACACATACATACACATACACATACACACACATACACTCACATACACACATACATACACATGTTTACACATATACATATGTATGCAAATATATTAAGCGAGGTGAGTTCAACAAACAAATAAGTGTTTAAAGAGGTATAAAAAAAATGTTAGTATGTGTGTAGGTAGGTAAGCACTATTAACTCCAAATATTCAAATAGCTTAAGATAGGTATATATGTATGTATGTACATATGTATGTATGTACATATGTAGATATGTATGTATGTATGTATGTATGTATGTATGTATGTATGTATGTATGTATGTATGTATGTATGTATGTATGTATGTATGTATGTATGTATGCATGCATGTATGTATGTATGTATGTATGTATGTATGTATGTATGTATGTATGTATGTATGTATGTATGTATGTATGTATGTATGTATGTATGTATGCATGCATGTATGTATCTATGTATGTATGTATGTATGTATGTATGTATGTATGTATGTATGTATGTATGTATGTATGTATGTATGTATGTATGTATGTATGTATGTATGGATGGATGGATGGATGGATGGATGGATGCATGCATGCATGCATGCATGCATGCATGTATGTATGTATGTATGTATGTATGTGCCCATTGTTCACACGAAGAAGGGAAACATGGTGAAGGGTGATCCACCATGTGGAGCATCCCATAACCATGTTAAAAAAAAAGATATCCTAAGAATTAGTTTACTTGTTAAAACTTAAATATATAAAACTCAAATAGAGAACTAAGTTTCAATAAATAGCATGAAATGTTCAATTAAATGTTTCAATGACGAGCTTAAATCGCTTCAACCTTTTCCATTCTTCATCAATAGTGATAACTAACTTTTCAAAAAGACCAACAATGACTTTCGCCAAGATTTTAATGATACAATTATACAATTTTAGTGATACAATAAATAAAACATAATGTATCCTCATTTGAAAATGAGGAAAATGTTTGGATGGGCCTTTGGTCACAAGGTTATTATAATTTTGATTCCACATATCTCACAACTATAGAGGATAAGGGAGAAAAAACAAAGTATGTATGTTAATATTCACAACCCTACAATTTCAAGTACTTTGAAACTGATGCATAATCAAAATCATGATATGCTTGTAGGCCAAAACGGAGAAACCTCCTACATGGAAAATAACCTTACACAAACAATTGCATCATTTGTATTCATATTATTTTCATGTCAAAATTCAATAAACTATAAAACCATTACAAATAAAAAAAATAATAATTGCATTAGTTTGTATTCAATACACTTTCAATTCCAGCAACACTTAATAAAGATACAAAGGATTTCAAGAGAGCCAAAGTGCTATGCATTTCATTTAGTGAGTCTTCAAAAAAGATCGAGATGAGCTCATAGAACACGTAAGGTGAAGAGCATAGCCTTAACATACCTACCAACCAACCCAGACACCTAGTTAGTGAAAACTAATGAAATGAGAGGGTTGACAACTAGCACAATTGTGCTTGGTTGTTATCCTTGTCACACCCTAGGTTGCATTATTCGTTATTTGACAATTCATTTATTCGTGAATAATTACATAATTTTACGGCAACCCTCCATTATTCGACCGAACTATTCGGTGCCACATCAGCTTATTCGGAGATGAGCGAATACTTTTTGCACAGTAATTCATCAAATTTTGATCGAACGCGCTTTCGATCGAAAACTTTATTGGTCAAAAAGTCTTTGATCGAATTATTATTTCGATCGAAAGAAATTCGGTCGAATAGTTTTTTATAAAAGAACACAAGTAGACTCATTTTTCATAAGAGTTGCTTTGTTTTTTACGAACTTACTGTGTCGTAGATAGAACAAAGTATAAACTCTTGCTATACATATTTACTTTTGTACTTAAAGCATAAAATAGATTTGTTTGTGAATTAAAAACTATTGTGATTGTTTGACTCAACATTGATTCTTACTTCACAATAGTATATGTATGTGTGTGTATGATTGTGAGTAAATATGTATTGTGATTGTTTGAATCAATATTGATTCTTACTTCACAGTAGTATATGTATGTGTATTTGAGTGTATAATTGTGAATGAAATCTATTGTGATTGTTTGATTCAACATTGATTCTTACTTCACAATAGTATATGTGTGTGTGTATGATTGTGAATAAAAATGTATTGTGATTGTTTGAATCAATATTGATTCTTACTTCACAATAGTATATGTATGTGTATTTGAGTGTATAATTGTGAATGAAATCTATTGTGATTGTTTGATTCAACATTGATTCTTACTTCACAATAGTAGTGTGTGTGTGTATGATTGTGAATAAAAATGTATTGTGATTGTTTGAATCAATATTGATTCTTACTTCACAATACTATGTGTATGTGTATGTGTATGTGTATGTGTATGTGTATGTGTATGTGTATGTGTATGTGTATGTGTATGTGTATGTGTATGTGTATGTGTATGTGTATGTGTATGTGTATGTGTATGTGTATGTGTATGTGTATGTGTATGTGTATGTGTATGTGTATGTGTATGTGTATGTGTATGTGTATGTGTATGTGTATGTGTATGTGTATGTGTATGTGTATGTGTATGTGTATGTGTATGTGTATGTGTATGTGTATGTGTATGTGTATGTGTATGTGTATGTGTATGTGTATGTGTATGTGTATGTGTATGTGTATGTGTATGTGTATGTGTATGTGTATGTGTATGTGTATGTGTATGTGTATGTGTATGTGTATGTGTATGTGTATGTGTATGTGTATGTGTATGTGTATGTGTATGTGTATGTGTATGTGTATGTGTATGTTGTATGTGTATGTGTATGTGTATGTGTATGTGTATGTGTATGTGTATGTGTATGTGTATGTGTATGTGTATGTGTATGTGTATGTGTATGTGCATGTGCATGTGCATGTGCATGTGTATGTGTATGTGTATGTGTATGTGTATGTGTATGTGTATATGTATGTGTATGTGTATGTGTATGTGTATGTGTATGTGTATGTGTATGTGTATGTGTATGTGTATGTGTATGTGTATGTGTATGTGTATGTGTATGTGCATGTATGTTATATGATTATGCATGTATATGTGTGTATATGTGTGTGTTTTTTATAATTCAAGGGTTCAAAAGGTATTAATAAGTGAAGATCAAAGGCATCCAAGGTTGCATATCAGCTAAGAGAAGGTTCTTGTTGTATCGATTCAGTATCACTTCACAGATCTATAGATCTTCTTTAGAAAGTTGTATTGTATGGATACAACAAGAACCTTCTCTTAGTTGAGATCAAGACAATAGCATCAAGAGGGATTTGTTGACACGAATGAAATCAATTTGTTGAGACAATAGCATCGAGAGGGATGACGAAGTTTTGATAGAAGTTGACTTATGCACTTGATCTATGGATACTTACGATGAAAAAGATGCAAACAGGTAAAAAAAGATTTTACTTTTTATGATATAGTTCATATTTTTTCTAGCATATAATAATGAATGTGCATATGCATGTGTGTATGTATGCATCTACATATGCATGTGAGTATGTATGCATATGTGTGTGTATGTATGCATGTGAGTATATGTGTATGTGTGGTCGTGTGTGTATGTATATGTGCAAGTATCTATATATATATGTATATGTGTATGTGTGCATGAAAGTGTTGATATATTTAGGTAGTGATGTGTGTGAACACTCTAGGACCGTCGGGGCACTTTTTTCCCTCTTTAGGAGGTTTTTTTCCCCCGGCTTGTATATACGCCTATTGCCCTAATGGGCTACTTATCTTTGTACATTCTCTGGTAATACATTCAGTATTGTGTGTTTGTGCTCCAAGCTTCTTCTTCTTCCTTGTGTTGTTCGTGTGTTTTCGCAGACATCTATCTCCAACAATTGGTATCAGAGCAGGTCGTCGCTTCATCTAGGGCACCGTCGACACTCCTCCGTTTGCAGTCTCAGATTCACACGAAATTTGGTGAGCATACTCAGGTGTTTCAGAGATCAAAACAGCTACACCTTGTCGTGCCAAAATCGCGATCTGAGATCGTTTCGGCCTCCGAACGCACTATCGTAGCGCTTGTGCAGGCTATTTTGTCTTTTTGTGCCAAACGTATATACCAGTTTCTGTTCGCCAATATAAGCGTCTCGAAGTCTCCTACAGGTCTAGCAGAATTCGTCTGGGCAGTTCCGTTCAACTTTTTGAGATACAATCAATTTTCTGCATCAAGGTATTTTAGTCACCGACCATGGCTGAAAGCAGTGATGTATTCCGTATGTTGGCTTTTGAGGATAAGTTGGATGGTACCAACTACCCGTTATGGGCTTATATGATGCGACATGTGTTGGTTGCAAAAGGATTATGGAACATTGTGCAGGGTGTTGAAAGACGCCCTGTTACACCTCTGACTACAGGTACTGCAAATACAGGTGCTGGATCTGATGAAGATGGTGTCGAAGATGATATTCCGCAGATTCTTGTTCGTGCTACTGTTTCTGCTGCACCTATTGCAGAGCAGATTCGGTGGGATGGCAGAGATGCCCAGGCACATGCATTGATAGCTTTGTCTGTCAAACATGCCATTATTCCTCACATTTGCTCTTGCAAAACAGCTAAGGATGCTTGGGATACACTTACCACATTGTACCAAGCTAGGAATGAGGCTCGTGTTGCTTACCTCCGAAAACAATTGGAGAGTGAGCACATGAATGAAGGTGATTCTATGGACAGTTTCCTAACGAAGATCAAAGATTTCAAGGAACAGTTGATTTCTGCTCATGAGGTTATACCAGATAGCTCACTTGTGCAGATCGTTCTAAATGGTCTTCTTGACTCATATCAGAGTTTTGCTTCTACTCTTCGGTTGATGATGAAAGGCAATCCGAATGCCTTACCATTTGAGGAGTTAGTCTCTGTTCTATTGCAGGAAGATCAATCCAGGCAGAACAGGTCCATTATGCGAGTTGCAGATCAAGCTTTCCTAGCTAGTCAGAAGGGCAAAGGAAAATGGAGCTCTTCAACTAGTAAGCAGAAATTTGCTAATTCTACATATTCGAAGAAGGAAGATAAAGATGAGAAGAAATCAGAAAAGCAAAAATTGTTTTGTAAGTACTGTAAAGGGAATGATCATATCATAAAGAACTGTCCAAAACTCGTTGCTAAAGAGGCAAAGAAGAAAGAGGCTAGAATGGTTGTTGCAGAGGCCTCTACACCAAAAACAGAGTCTGCAAATCTTGTGCAGGAAGAAGAATGGGCGTTTACTACTGTCTACAGTTTTGACCCATCTTCTTATGATCAATGCATGTCTGCAGTAGACTCAGATGTTTGCCAGTATTTTGACAGTGGGGCAACCAAACATATTACCTCGCAGCGCAGTTTCTTCTCTTCACTCGAGCCTGCCTCCTGTTATGGGAGTTGGTAAGATCATTTTGACTACTGCTGATGGTAGTTCTTTCACTTTGTCAGATGCTTTATTTGTGCCAGGGATCAAAAAGAACCTGTTATCAGTTTCTGCATTAGCCAAGATTGGCTTGGTTGTGAAATTTGTTGATGATAGGTGTACAATTCATGATCTCTCAAATGATGATGTGATTATTGCTTCTGGCATTTTATGTTGTGGGCTGTATAAGCTCATAGACTATGAAAGATCTGTAAGTGATTTGGCATGTGCAGTAAATGATTCTCAAGCTATGTCAGATGCAAAGCTTTGGCATGCATGCTTTGGTCATCTGAATTTTGCTAGTTTGCTATGCCTGCAGAAATCTGAAATGGTGTCCTCTTTGCCCAAACTTGAGGCACCTGGAAAACATGTTTGTGAAGGCTGTATTTTGGGAAAAATGCAACGTTCATCCTTTCCAAAAGATGGTTCAGTTCGGGCTACTCAAAAATTGCAACTTATACATAGTGATGTTTGTGGTCCTATGCAGACACCTTCTTTTGGAAATTACCTTTACTTCGTGACTTTCATTGATGATTTTTCCAGGCATGCATGGGTATATCCACTCAAAGCAAAGTCCGAAGTGTTCATGTGCTTCAAACAATTTTTGGTTTTGGCTGAAAATCTGTCAGCATGTAAAATGGGCACCCTCCGTTCTGATCGAGGGGGGGAATATATGTCTTCTGATTTTAATGCATTTCTGGCTGAACGTGGGATAAAACACCAGTGTACAGTGCCGTATACACCTCAACAGAATGGATTTGCTAAACGAAAGAACAAGTCACTCATGGAGATGTCGAGGTGCATGGTCTTTCTGGCTTGAGGCTGTCATGTGTGCAGCATATGTACTGAACAGGTGTCCCACTAAAGCGCTACAGTCTATCACTCCATATGAGGCTTGGCATGACCGCAAGCCATCTGTTGCTCATCTGCGTGTTTTTGGTTATTTGGCATAAGCACTAGTGCCTGAACAAGATCGCAGAAAATTGGATGATAAGGTAGTAAAATGTATTTTTGTTGGGTATAGTTCTGAAAGTAAAGGCTATCGTCTGTATCAGCCACAGACTAAACGCATTCTGGTTAGCCGTGATGTTGTCTTTGTGGAAGATGCTATTCCGCCATTGCTTTCATGTACTAAGGAGACATGTGTTAGCTCCAAAGACATGTATGATACTTTGATGCCTCTTTTTGTAGATGGACAGTCTAGTGCTGATCCTAATGAGGCAACTTCTCAGCCTTTGCAGGGTTCATATGATGATGCAGATCATTCCATTTGTGATGCAAATTTACATGATGCACTTGTTGATGAGAGAGCTGATATTGAGCAGGCAAAAACTATGCCAAAATGGCTGGTGCAGACTTTGCATGACAACAAATTAGATGCACCTTTGTCATATCGTACTCGTTCAGGCTCTCATAGTGCCTCCTTTGTATCAGATTGCTATGCTATGGCTGCGTCTAGTCTCTGTGATGAGAATGAGCCTGTTTCTTTTGATGAAGCACATAATTCAAAAAACTGGATGGCTGCTATGCAATTTGAATATGATGCTATAATGAAGAATGGTACATGGTCTTTATGTGACTTGCCTCCTGGCAAGAAGGCCATTGGAACTAAGTGGGTATACAAGCTGAAGCCTAAACCTGATGGTATAGTTGACAGGTATAAGACTAGGCTTGTTGCAAAGGGTTATGCGCAGGAAAGAGGCATTGATTTTGATGAGACCTTTGCACCTACATGTCGTATGACTACTGTTCGGAGCATTTGTGCACTTGCAGCCCATCATGGTTGGAATGTACATCAGTTGGACATTAAAACAGCATTTCTGAATGGTGACTTGCATGAAGAAGTGTATGTTTTTCAGCCCCATGGCTTTGTGCAGAAAGGACATGAAAACCAGGTGTGCAGGTTAAAGAAGGCATTATATGGTTTAAAGCAAGCACCACGTGCTTGGTATGAGAAGATACATGCCTATCTGGTTGCACATGGTTTTGAGAACAGTCCAACTGAAAGCACCTTATATGTTAAGCGTGCTAATGATGTGCTTCTGATCATTGTTGTCTATGTTGACAACATGCTGCTCATTGGTCCTATTGAGAAGCATATTGTTGATTTCAAGGCTGATTTGCATGCCTCATTTGAGATGTCTAATTTGGGGCATTTGCATCACTATTTGGGCATTCAAATTATGCAAGTTGATGGTGGAATGGCTTTGTGTCAAACGAAATATATTGACACATTATTGCAGCGTTTTGGCCTTGAAGACTGTAAGCCTATTGCCACTCCTATGGAGACAGGTTTACGATTGAGTCTTCATGATGCTGGAGATGCAATTGATGTTGTTCTCTATCAGCAGGCTGTTGGATGCTTGATTTACATATGCATTACTCGGCCAGATATTCAGTTTGCTGTCTCACAGATGAACAGGTTTTATGCATTGCCCAGGAGTCACGCATTGGAAGGCGGTTAAGCGCATCTTTCGCTACTTGAGTGGTACTCGGCTACTTGGGTTGTTTTATCCCAAGGGGGGATCACTATCGCCAGATTTGCATGCTTTTTCTGACTCGGATTGGGTTGGTTGCTATGACACTCGTGTGTCCACCAGTGGTTTTTGCTTCATGCTTGGTAGCTCATGTATATCTCGGTTGAGCAAGAAGCAGCCTATTGTGGCCACTTCCAGTTGTGAGGCTGAGTATAGGGCAGCTTTCACAGCTACTGTTGAGTGTGTGTGGCTCAGGCGCCTTATGGTTGATTTGGGTGTTGGTCAATCTTCTGCCACCGCCATCTTCACTGACAGTCAGAGCGCATTGGTAGTTGCGAGGAACCCTGTGTTCCATGCTCGCACTAAGCACATTGAGGTGCATTATCACTATGTCAGGGAGAGGTTCTCTGCTGGGGAGATCAGCTTGGCATATGTGCCCACACAGGAGAACATTGCAGACCTTTTCACGAAGGCTCTGCCTAGGGAGAAGTTTGAAGCTTTCCGCAAAGCTTTGGGCTTACTGCCTTTTGTGGAGTGACTTCCACATAGCTTGGCACTTCCTTATACATGAGTGCCAGCTACTTGTTCACCGCATCACTCCCAGGGGGGATTTGTTGATATATTTAGGTAGTGATGTGTGTGAACACTCTAGGACCGCCGGGGCACTTTTTTCCCTCTTTAGGAGGTTTTTTCCCCCCAGCTTGTATATACGCCTATTGCCCTAATGGGCTACTTATCTTTGCACATTCTCTGGTAATACATTCAGTATTGTGTGTTTGTGCTCCAAGCTTCTTCTTCTTCCTTGTGTTGTTCGTGTGTTTCCGCAGACATCTATCTCCAACAGAAAGTATGTGTATGCATGTGTGTGTATGTGCGCATGAAAGTACATGTATGCAAGTGTTTATGTGTGTGTGCGTGTATGTTATATGATTGCAAGTGAAAATCAAATATGATTGTGTATGTGCATGTGTGTGTATGATTGTGAATTAAAAACTATTGTAATTGCTCTGAAAAAGGTTTTATGTTCTTTTCGATAATTCAAGGGTGTGAAGATCAGTGGCATCTTGGACAATGTATATCAGCTAACAGAAGGTTTGTGTTGTATTAATACAATATAGATTCACATATCCATAGATCTTCCTTAGGAAGTTGTATTGTATTGATACAACACAAACCTTCTTTTATCTGAGATATTGGCATCAAGACAATAACATCAAGAGGGACTTGTTGGGAGGAAAGGAATAGGCTTATTAAGATAATAGCATCAGGAGGGACTTGTTATGGCCAAGTTTTGATAGAAATCGACTTATGCACTCAAATTTTCGATACTTATGACAAAAAAGATCTAAACAGGTAATAAAATTTTTTACTTTTTATGATAGTTTAATATTTTTCAAGCACATAATAATTAATTTTTACTTTTTTTATATTTTTATAGGTTATTTTGAAGGTTGATTGATTTTGAGCTGAGTATAAAGGTAGAAATTTCCCATTAAAAAGGGATCATTATCAATTGTTAACTTGAATCTTTTGAATCATTAACTTTGGCTTTTTTTATTCTCAAGTCAATTTATTGTGTGTATGTGCTTGTATTTATGTATATATATACGTATGCATGTAGGTATGTGCATTTGTGTATATGCATATGTATGTATGTATGTGCATATGTGTGTATACATGTGTCTATATATGTATGCATATGCGTGTATGTATGCATGTAAGTGTATGTGTGTGTCTATATGTGTGTGTATATGTGCAAGTATCTATATGTGTGTGTGTATATGTGCAAGTATTTATATGTCTCTGTGTGTATATGTGCAATGTGTGTGTGTGTGTGTGTATATGTGCAAGTATCTATATGTGTGTGTATGATTTTGTGTCTATATGTGTGCATGTTTTTGTGTGTCTATATGTGCTCATGTTTTTGTGTGTATGCATATGTATGTATGACATGCACATACATACACACATGTACTTTCAAATCTGTAAAACAAAAACACTAATTTTACCTTTGAAGAAAAGTTTCGAACTCGTGAGACTCTCAAACATGTGTGAAATGAGTTTTCGATAATAAAATTTTGATTGATAGAACTTTCAATCGAAAAAGTTTCGATCGAAAACCTTTATGATCGAAAGAGTATCTCTGTCCGTTTTTTTTCAGTGTTTAAAACGAACATATTCGGTATTTTTTAATTATTCGATCGAATAAATGCAACCTAGGTCACACCTTGATACATCTAATAGCTAGAACAAAACACATGTCTACACTTGATTGACTATTTATAGGTAACACTATTTGAACTCCTTTCACAAAGGGTTCAAAGAATATTTTCAAGGAATTGAATCTATCCTTCTACTCGTTTAATAAGATAGGGTTTTGCTATAAATCAAGGTTCTATACATGTATTATGTAAAGTAAAAAAGTCCCCACATAGTAAAGCATGTATCAAAACGTACATTTATTTGGAGTATTATTTTTCCATTTTTTTAATTCAAGAGATTATATCCAATACATTACACAGAATTCATCGAGTTGGATTTATAAACTGATTTTCTAGACCTTTTGGTATCAAAGAGATTCCCTTGTTATAGAGATAAGTGATGATGATTATAACTTACCGGAAAAAAGGCATACCTATATGTAAGCATTTAATTATTTATATAGGGAAAAATACCGAAACCATAAATGTATATCTCATATGTATATTAGAGGTAAAAATGTGTGCAAGACTATAACTTGGACATTTTTTAAAGGTATATTAGAGGTAAAAAAGTGTGCAAGACTATATATTAGAGGTATAAAGAATCAGAAAAATTATCGAATTCCTTTTTCAGCCAAAGCCCAGATAGTCTATAACTAAACCCGTAGGGGAAACATGTGATTGGAAAAAATGCTTGATAATTCATCAAAGAAATCAATACTATACAATGTGTGTGTACAAAGAAATGAAACTTAGTGTTAGTCTTGAAGAATTAGTCTTCGTGTTCTATGCACACATAAGTCAATGCTTGCTAAATTCAAGCTAAGGATATGCCATAGTACTGTGTACTATTTTAAAAGTCGCATTCATAACATGCCCAAGGACAAACGTATAAATATAATAGACAATTTGGATTAAAAAGAAGAGAATGAAGCAGCATATATAAGAGTCCCATTGGGAATGATAATGAGTGATGTTGTAAGTATTACTCATGGTAGATAAGAAGTACATACACACAAGCAAGTTAGCCTAGGTCGCAACCATTTAACTCTGTAATAGAGGTATTGTTTTCTACAAGAAAACTTTTTGAACGCAAAGAACATGAGCCTAGTATGTAACGTTAGTGACTAATAATTCGTAACTTCAATGAAAACATTGTTGTCGACCATCAACACGGAAGTAGGTGACTTTATAGTCCAAACAAGTATAAAGTCCTATTTGTATTGCAAATTAACATTGCAGATCAAATATACTAATTTCATATCACGAAACCGTCCATTTTCTCCGTAATGTGTACGTGGAGTTTCATAAGTAAAAACATAAACATTGAAAATACCCCATTATATACTTGGTTACAAAAGGTACTCCGTCAAACAAACAACTCAGTGGCATATTCGTCCATACATGTGGATAAGCTTCTGTAAACCATAACAAACAACCATGTCATGATTCCAGAAAGAATGAAACTAGTCTTCTGAAACAAAGAGAACATAGTTCACTTTAAAAGGCATCCGTATTTAGTTCTCCTTGTATCACGAAAAGGTAGTATAAAAAACCCTATAGTTCAAGTTTATATCGGTATTGGTTGCTATTAAGCCACTTCTAAGTCAACTTCAAAAATGAAAGATTATGCATACCTTACGTAGAACCAAAACGACCAATCCATAATTTCAAAGCTATGCAAGTTTTAGAGTTTGCTTATACCTACCGATTCTCTGTGTTCACAAATGGTTTGCTCAAAAATTGTTGCATTGGATAAATGGCATCCCATCATTGCAATAAACAAACAACCATAATGGTGTTACCATTAGTGATTATTATATGGTTTAGTAGAGCCTGCTTTTCAAAAATATTTGCTAATTTCTTGTGTGTATAGTCTTTGGGAATACTTCTAAAAAAAACCTTTGAAAAAATCAAATGATAAATTTGTGCCCCCAATCACTATGAGGACCTGATAGTGTCTATCCATTATTCTATGGTTAATTATAGTAGTTACATGAAAGTATCAAATTCCGGTGTCACATAGCCTGGATATATAGAGAACGCAGACAATGCATAATCGTATATTTAAATTTTCATCACTACCTGGGACAAACCCATAAAAACAACTTGAGATATGCAAATTTTAACCTTTAATCTAGAACAGGGCAAGGCTAAACCATTGCTAATGCGAGAGATGTTCCTCCTATTCTCAGTTATGAAACCTAATAATTGGGGCTATTCTATCGCTCGCATATGAACAAATAAACACACAAACGTAGGTGATTGATCCACCGCATTCAGAGATCGCTTTACTATCACAGGTTCCAATTGATAATCTCCGCCACAATAACTAAACCTTCTGATACTTTTCGAGTGGGGAGGTAACAAAACTACAATATCCCATAAGAACAAGCTGTAGGGTAAACTTCCACATTGAACAATGGTTCCTTGATGTGCCATGATCACCAAAGACTTATAGTCTGGAGAATGGATCGCCTGGTTGTACGTAACTATCCCTTGAGGCAACAATAAGAGAAGGTCTTGTATATCCAAAGTTTCTAATTTTTTATTAAAAACAAGGGAACCGAATTACTCCTAGCACCATCCTCAATGGAGGAAGATAAGGGCTGACAGTGCAGCATCAGTTATAACAGCACCACCAATATGCTAAAACACCTAAGAGTGCTAAGATAAACCACGTCCTGTTTTCTCATTCACCTTCATTCCTGTTACTGGAAGCCATACTATATTAACATGTCGAAGTTCCAACAAATCATATAGCTGGATCAATAAAGCTAATCTATATGTGACTGACGAAAAAAAACACTACACAATGCTTTCGGTTAAGCATTCAAGAATAAATCCAAATCCCACATCATTTATATACAATAATGACAAAACAAAATAATATCTATGCTTATACTTTTATGCACAATAATGACAAAAGAAAATAATAACTACGCTTATACCTAGGAAGAAGAATCGTTTGACTGCCTCTCCAAAACGTTTTTTAACAGAGAAATATTCAACTTATATCGGAACAAAAGACCATGTTTGCTGCTTTTTCGATTACCATCACAAAGATACAGCAACATAAATGTATACAAGCCCTATACGCTTACTAGGAGTGATAAAAAAGAACAACCACAAATACCTGCCTAACGGAAGTACCCTTTCGCAAATCAGATATATTCTAAGACTTAAAGAGATAGATGAAGTGTAGAAGCTCATTACGTATCTGCTGGTCAACTGTACACGTGAACCCATAAACGTGGGTGTGAAGAAGATGATACAAAGCACAGGGTATATTTTCTCACATTTTGTTCCTTCCAAAACAATCCTGTGTACCCAAACTCGAACAATGTGCACGATTCTCAAAAGATACTCACAATGCTTCCTTATGAGTGAGAACATATACGGCGGTTATTTCATTATTCAAGCAACCTTTAAAATGCTTTTCCAAAGATTTTTGAAATCCGTGCTTTCACATAAGGACCTTATGTAGCAGAACATGCATGTGTATGCTTAGTTTACGTTAAGAGATGCTTATCAAGTCACTTCATCGCATTGTTATGGACATATAACCTAATGATAACCACGATCTACGATCAGTGTTGTAACTGATAATTCCCAATATCCCAAAAGGGAAATAGGAGAAAAAGACTTGTAATACGCATGGGATATTAAATATCTATATGGATTAAAGAGGGTAACATTATTTTCTCATGACAAAAAGAGACCATTCAAAGTTACTGCTGTAGTATCAAGTATGTTGTAGTACATTTGCGATGCAGTCCGAAAGTTTCAAAACAAACATTTAACATTAGTATAAACAATCCTTATCCTATAATTTTGAAAAAGACTACATGTCATATCGTACATTAAAAAAAAGGAAAGGGCAAAGGGTGTGTGTGTGTGTGTGTGTGTAAACTTCATAGAAAAAAATATGTTTACGAATGTACCATAAGTTTAATCTCCATTTCCTACAAGTGTGTATACATGTATGTACAAGTTAAAAATGTAAGTGAAAATCTACCTTTATGATCTCCCAAACTAAGGATATGAATGAATGTATCTATGTATGTATGTATGTATGTATGCAAAAATGTGTGAACATATGTATGAATGTATGTATGCAAATATGTATGTAAGTATATATGCAAGTATATTAAAGGAAGTTAGTTGAGAAAAAAAACAAGTATTTAGAGGGGTATACATAATAAAACATTAGTGTGTGTGCAGGTAGGTAAGCACTATTAACTCTCGATGCTCAAACCATTTGAGATAAGTACATATGTACATATGTACACATATATGTATGTGTATGTATGTATGTATGTATGTATGTATGTATGTACACATATATGTATGTATGTATGTATGTATGTATGTATGTATGTATGTATGTATGTATGTATGTATGTATGTATGTATGTATGTATGTATGTATGTATGTATGTATGTATGTATGTATGTATGTATGTATGTATGTATGTATGTATGTATGTATGTATGTATGTATGTATGTATGTATGTATGTATGTATGTATGTATGTATGTATGTATGTATGTATGTATGTATGTATGTACGTATGCATCTATGTATGTATGTATGTATGTATGTACGTATGCATCTATGTATGTATGTATGTATGTATGTATGTATGTATGTATGTATGTATGTATGTATGTATGTATGCATGTATGCATGCATGCATGCATGTATGTATGTATGTATGTATGTATGTATGTATGTATGTATGTATGTATGTATGTATGTATGTATGTACATATGTATGTATGTATGTATGTATGTATGTATGTATGTATGTATGTATGTATGTATGTATGTATGTATGTATGTATGTATGTATGTATGTATGTATGTATGTATGTATGTATGTATATGTATGTATGAATGTATGTATGAATGATTGTATGATTGTATGTATGTATATATGTATGTATGTATATATGTATGTATGTATATATATATATATGTATGTATGTATGTATGCATGCATGTATGAATGCATGTATGTATGTATGTATGTATGTATGTATGTATGTATGTATGTATGTATGTATGTATGTATGTATGTATGTATGTATGTATGTATGTATGTATGTATGGGAGAAACCTCCTACAAAAAAAAAAAAAAAAAAATGCAAAAAAAATTACATAATTTGTATTCAATTTATTTTCATGTCAAAAACACTTCAATAAGCCAAAAAACCATATAAATTAAAAATATAAATAATTGCATATTTTGCATTGATTGCACTTTCAATTCTAATACAACTTAATAAAGATACAAAGGATTTTAGGAGAGCCAAAGAGCTACACATCCCATTTGATGAGTCTTCCAAAAAGATCAAGTCGAAGTCATAGAACACACAACGTGAAGAGGATAAAATTAACATTCCTAAGAACCAAACCAAACACTTAATTAGTGAAAACTAATAGGATGAGAGTAAGAACTACCACAATTGTGCTCGGTTGCTATCCCTATCGCACCTTGACACGTTTAAGAACCCGAACAAAAGACATCTCAGCAATATTGAATTGACAATCTACAAGTAACACTTTTCGAATTCCCTTCACAATGGATCCAAAGGAGATGTTCAACGAATTAGATCTATTCTTCCTCTCTTTTAACAAGATAGGATTTTGTTATAAATCAAGATGCTATACATGTATTCTGTAAAGTAAAAAAGTCCCCACACAATGTAAAAAGTCCCCACACAATGAGGCATGTATCAAAACATACATTATATTCAAATATTATTTTTCCATTTTTCAACTTCTAGAGATCATATCCAATATGTTATGCAGAACTCGTTTGCTTGGATTTACAAACTGAGTTTCTAGATCTTTTCATATCAAATAAACTCCCTTGTTATAGAGGTTAGCGATGACGATTAGAACTTATCGAAAAAGAGACATGCCTATATGTAAGCATTTACTTATTTACATAGGGAAAAATTCAGAAACCATAAATGCATGCTTTATATATCAAAGGTGAAAACATGTGCAAGGCTTTAACTTGAACATTTAGTATAAAGAATCAGACAAATCATCGAGTTCTACTTACAGACAAAGCTCGGACGGTGTATAACTAAACCCGAAGGAAAAACATGTGCGCCTGGAAAAAAATGCTTCAGAATTCATCAACGCGATCAGTATTATACAATGTGCGTATTTACAAAAGAGTGAGACGAAGAGTTAGTTTCGTGTTCTATGCAGTAAACAGAAGCGCACATAAGTCAATGCTTGCTAATTTCAAGGTAAGGATACACCATAGTACTGTGTAATATTTTAACTGTCACATTTATCACCATGTAGATTAAGTTTTAGTATACCAATTTCCCTAATCATCTGAATAAGTTGTATGACAGATGCGTGTAAAAACGTTGACCCCCAAGGACAAACGTATAAATATAATAGACACTTTGGAAATAAAAAAAGAGAACGAGGCAGCCTGTAAGAGTCACATTGGGAAGGATAACAAGAAAAAAGTAGCAGGAAATACCAACAATTCAAGTTTATATCCGTATTGGTTGCTATTAAGCCACTCCGAAGTCAAGTTCAAAAAGGATTGATTATAAATACCTTCTGTACAATCAAAATGACAAGTTCGTAATTTCAAACTACGCAGGTTTTAGAGTTTGCTTATACCTGCGGATTCTCAGTGTCCACAAATTGTTTGCTCAACTGCTATGGATAAATGGCATTCCATCATTGCAATAAACAAACAACCATAATGGTGTAACCAGTAGTGAATGTTATATGGTTCAGAGGAGCCAACTTTTCAAAAATATTTGCTAGTTTCTTGTGTGTATAAGTTTTGGAACGCTTGTAAAAAAAAAAAAATTTAAAAAGGAAAAATCAAATGATATATTCATGTCCCCAATCACTAAGGACCTGGTAGTGTCTATCCATTGTTCTGTGGTCAATTATAGATGAGAACTAATCATGCATAATTTTGATTCATACTCCACAGTTTTATTATCATAGAGAAACAGATTATTTTTATGAATTACTACTTTGAAACACCTAAAATGTAGGAAGGATTCGAAGCCAAGCACCAACACCCTACATGCATGGAATAGACTCACATGCCTGCATTAACTGGCTAAGTACCAACTGTGTGAAGTAGATTTGAAATCCAAACTCCATGACTTTTTCTCATATTTTACACAAAGTATTATGCCATGAATTATTAAGCCCTATCTTTATTCCCTCACTTATTGAGGTCCCACGTATATGTTTTTTATCATATTGGAATGTAGGCTCCCACTGGTGACTGGTGTGCTACTCTGGGAGTCTCCTGGTTATCTTGTCTTCTCAAACTTCATGGGAATTTGGCAACCAGTGGTATCAGACCTTTAGGTGTACATCTTTTTGGATTAACATGGAACAAAAACTATGAATGTACCTCTATTAAGATGGAGACTCAAACAAGATGGTGGCATTGGATGTTTAAGTTCTCTGTAGATCATTCCTGTCAATCAACCATTTGACCAGGTTGCTGTGAATTAGAAAGTTGTGTTGTGGTTCTTTGCTGCTCGAAATTCAGCCCAGCACTCAAGTTTCTTGCTTATCACAGAACCCATACGACACACTGAAGTTTTTACAGACCAAATAATTCAAAAATCTGTTCCACATATTTCTCTTGTTGAAGAGACTGCTATGAATGAGATTACAAGTTTATGATCCACCTCAGTACAAGAGATGAGATGTAGTTTAACCCCAACTCTGTGACATAAATTGTAATTATTACAAGTACAACAGATGTTGAAATGATATTCTATCCACATGTAGTTCTTAAAGTTAATCTTTCAAAATCCCTTATCACAGAAAGGTACATATAACATTTCTTCAACTTGAATTTCATGTGGTTCTGTGTTTTGATATTGCGAAATCTGTCAGCCCTTTCTGTAATGCTCTGATGTCCACACCATCATGCACTAGGACACTTGTAACACCCATTCGAGATACCTGAAGGATTATGTATACCAAAGAAAATATGTTAAAGCTAGCATCCTTATTTCCACAGCTTCAAGTTAAAAAATCATTCCATTATCTACCCTACCCTGCCCATCTACATTTCTTCACATTCACCCATTTAAGGTTACTTGCAGCAAACATTAAAAAGTCAACAGCTATTAGCTTTCTTTACAACTTAAGTTGCAAAGATGCAAGCCTTTTTTTCTTAGATGGTTTCTAAATTGACAGATTAGTATGCAAAGAAGAAACTCCTTCAGCTCCAGTTGTATTCATAACAGAGATCTAAAGGGAAGATAACCTACTCAAAAATCTCACCCCAATACCAAAGCAGAAGCAAATGACCATACAAACTTGGCCAAAACAATCTGACTATCTGCTGCAGCGGTCATTGCTCTGCTTCCTTGATCTATGTGGGTTTGTGTCTGTTATATCTGCACTTGTCTAGATAGTCCAGCATTGATTCCTCATTTCGGGGGGCATGATTAACTTCAATAGGGGAGAGAAATAAAGTATCTAATTGAAACTCACTCCGCTTACCACACATAGATCTAAGATGGCTCGTCCATGACAGCTATATCTGACGGGTTACTGGTGCGCATATGCAGGTGAAATCTATACATACTTTCAGGGTTCATTCCTGGGTTACTGACATGACCTTTGAAGGAGCAATTTTGGGGTTTCTTTTGTGTGTGTAAGGTCTGATGCTCATAGTCATTCTCTGGTATTCTGTAACATATGCTCTCTGCTGAATTCAGACGGCCGTTTCTCTGTGCAACAGCCCCCCTCCCCCCGAGTTGTGAGGACCATCAAGGCTCCACAAAATGCCTGTTTGCAGGGTGCAAAGGTACAGTCACAGAGATGACATTGCATAGAGCTCTTCTTCCAGTCAAACGGTGTGTCAAGTCACCTATTTGCAAGAACATTCACACATCTTACGTGTGCATATAGACACCTGTGCACATATATTCACAAGGAATGCATCAATGCATATGTGTGGGCATGGATACTTGTGTGTGAATTCGCAAAGGTTTGCTTCACTGGAACACCACTTTTATGCTCACTACAATTGGGAGTCTAGGTTATGTACACTCTCATTAAGTAGTAAGGTCAACTAGTCTTCTGGAGATTGGAATGCATGCATGGCTGCCAGCTTGTTATGCTCTAGAAGGCAATCGCATGGCATGCCTTGCCATGTTTAAAAACATGAAAGTAACAAGTATTCAAGTCTATACACTGTACCACTGTGTTATACACTCTACAGCCATAGTACATATGCTAACAGCCATACAATAATGATTTAATCATAAGTTGCATATCGACCATGCTGCCCATTGCCATTTTTGAATCAAGGTTGCATTGTGCAACTTGTAGGTGTTTAGAACTTCAATGAATGTCCATTGTGATTATGAGCAACCTATGATGTAAGTAGTCATTGATCATTGATGACTGATCATTGTAGTTTGCAACTTTGATCCAATGATCTATTATGATTTATGGTACATGTTATTTTATAACTTTGTCTTTAGTTTCATGCTATATATATTCTTAATTTTTTTCGAAAATTCAAGCAACGTCAAAAACATTTTAATGGACCCACATATGTCAGCTAAACATCAGAACTCAGATGTCAGAAACACGTCAGAAACAACTATGGTTGATCTTAACAAGCTTTCCACCCTTCCCACCAATCATGTCCTTAGTTGTGCCCTACCCATCAGCATGTTTATACCCAATTAGTTCTAACTGGAGCAATAGAAGCTTGGGGAGGAGGTTGTTGTTGAGTTACAACCATAATTGGACCAAATCATTTAAAATAGTTACAACCATAGTTGGTCAAATAAAAATCCTTTGAATCGTTCCACGATTTGAATCCTTGGGAACATTTTTTTTTTATCACACAAACAGCGATTTATTTTTTCTATTTGATGGTTCATATCCCTAGTTCACGTAGACCGTTTTTTTGAGAGTCGTGTCTTTTGAGTCTTTCCCGAGTGCAGTTTGCACATGCTTTAGACCTTAGAGAGCAGCCCTTCTACAATATCTAGACTTCAAATTCCACATTATCCTTAAGGCTTGACTCTTTATGCTATGTTTGTAAACTCACAATCGTATTTATTCATGGATCATGTTTCCTTTCACTTGTCAATTGTGATACTTAAAACTTTTACGAATTATGAATCATGATTAATGTTTTACATTTGAAAATTTATACATAATAAAGTGAAATCATGTGATATATCATATGTTATCTTTATTCATGCAAATATCTATAATATATATATTTATAATGAGAAAAAAATAAAAATCTCTCTAAAGAAACCTCGATTTTTATTTTAGGTCTGAATGATTTAAGCAATTAAATCTTGATTTAAATCTTACGTTTTTTTCCTCTCGGACGCACTTTACAGCTTATTTACCTGTGATACCAGAGGGTTGAATCATTGGAGGCTCAGTCCAATCACTAGGCATAGTATCCATTTCTTTAAATCTCATCCACTACTTGTAGGCATTTGGCATGTGGGACATATGTAAGTAATATTTCTTAAAAAGATGCAAATCTTTCACTTCCAAAGGGATTCGTGAGGCATATCCAACATCCTTCATCCTATCCTCTTCATTGTTCGATGAAATTCACGATCCTTGAGAACAAAGGTCTCCCAAGACTTAGAATTAGATTTTAGCATAAAGATTGCTTGTATAGGTGGTGTGACACCTATAAAATCTAAGTCTAACACTGCACCAAGGTGGTACATTGAGTTTCTTCATTCAATACTAGTCAAAGTGTATTTTATAGGGTTAACATTTGATCCTATCAAGGGATATCGCTATGCCTCTAGAAGTTTCTAGAGGTGCGAGTCTTTTGATCCCTTGCATGAGATTCTAGGTCTTCATTTGCAATTCTGTAAAGTATTCATGCATGAAGATATTGTGCCATAATCTTGTAATATGCCAAACAAAGAAGAAACAGGAAGTCGATGCAAGCAAAAATACTAAGTTTTCTTTTGTGTATCAAATGAATGTTGTTTGATGATGCGATAAGAAAACATTGCCGTGTTTCTTTTCACAATTTAAAAAGCTTATTCCTCTTTGACATTGTTACCAAGTAACCAAGGGATGCATCTTAGACCGTGAAGACATTGAGATGTCATCCCCAGACCTTTGTGGGGAGGGCTGATCAAAGTAGGGTCCCATTCTTGAAACAAATTGAGTCCTACACATAATGACACAACATTTAAAATGACAAGGCCAATTGTTCACATAATGCTGAAAAATGAAACACAAGATTCTAGATAGCTTCTTATTAAATGGCATCGAGCTCTTGTTGATTTACTCCCCCCATATTCTAATGCACACACAATCTACAAAATAGAAATTCATTCTTAATATAGCACATTCCCCACAAATGCAACATAAACTCCCAAGTCCCCACTTCAGTTCTCTATAGTAACTTGTACTCTAGAATCTACTTCTTATTGAACACATGATGTACTATTTGTTTAGACTATATATTGTTGTAAACGTTAATCACTCAAGAGCGGCTTGGTACTTTTTTGGGAGACAATGACAAAACAGACATCCCTTTTTGAGATTTTAATGACATCCCTTTCTGAGATTCTAATGACATCATCTGACATGATAGTTTGACATTTCAAGTACAAAAAACCAACAATTTTAAAGCAATACCTTGATCTCTCCTTGAGGGGGGTTCTAAGCTCCCTCATTGTCTTGAGGATATCATTGTCCTCTAGAAATGTCATCATCCTCGTGTTACATTGCATGATTCTCTTAGATGGTGTGGGAACACAATTTTCATTGGTCAAAAGCTTTGACGATATGTCTTGTTGTCGAAAACTTCATTAAAATCCTCTCTAAAACTCACCCTTGATAGCAAAAATAAGGGAATTTTATAATGTACTACCATAATATCAATATGTATATACCCATGTTTAAATTTCTAAATTCCAATACATGCTTTATGCTTGGTGTGACAAAAGAAAGCACAAATGAAAAGCTTTTGTAATAAGAGTTTTGGAATGTTTGATTGTTTTATTCTCAAAGATTTGTCCCTCCCTCTTTGCAAAAAACTCGGAAACTAACATCTCACACCTCTTTCTTTATCAAAACCTTATTATATACTGTTCTCTTACTAAAGAGGTGCTAATGTCAAGCATTCTCTTCTTACGTCACTACACAATAACTTGAATCTAGAGGATGACAACTTTCACGTGAGCATGAATGCATCGGCATAGTGTGGAAAAGAAGTCGTCTCACCCTTATACAGTTTTTCTAATGTAAGAAATGTTAGATATATGCTGTTATGGGCATTCGGGGCAATCTTCCACTGGGGACCCCACTTGCAAGTTATGTTCGATCAAATATGGCTAGTCAAAGAACAACAAAAAGATGGTCAAAGCTTGATCAAATGGAGTCGAAACAAGTCAAAAATTGTCAACATGTGGCAGAATTTTTTATTACAGATAGTGTTCATCAAGAGGTTTCCAATGATATATGACACATAGGTGTTTGGTTCAGCTGGTTGTTCAAAATCAGAACCCTAATTGCAGTGAATTTACTCGAAAATCAATTTTTTTGAGAAAAGCATGATTAAATTATGAATTTCTTATTAATTATTATTTAATATATCATAATAAGATAAAAAGTAATAAAAAATACTAAAAAACACCACCTTGTAAAACGTGGTGGAAAATCTGCCACAAATCACGACGGGTGGTTTTTTGGCTTTTTTTGAGTACCAAAAGCACAATTATACTTGTCTATATGAAGAATAACTTGTGGGCACACAATACAACCATTGGCAACATCTATACAGCTTGGTGAAGGTGGTTGTTCCATTTGGAGACAGAGTTATGTTTTCATCATCCTCAAGGTCTTGACCAGCTTGAAGCTTTCTATATGGAGGAGATCATCTTCAACAAGTGAGATTGTGGAGTTATGGGCCGCTTGTATCTCAAATATATTCACTATACTACCTTGTAACTTCATGTACTTCATCTTTGCAACATATGGAATATATATGGAGCATGGCTCCTTTCTCTCATGTTTTGTTTATTCTCCATCTTGTTTCTATTTTCTCTCTATATTGATTGTGGGCCTAAAAACCAAAACAAAAAAATGTCAATCTCTACATGTCCTTCCTAGATTTCAATGTAGAGAGTACACACGCATAAGCAAAATGAAAAGAAGAGTGTACTCACAAAATCAAACAGCGTAAGAGACTCAAAGTGAGTAGAGCAAGACATGTATAAACTCGCAAGAATTAAAAATGAGCTTGCCAAGAGCATGAAGTAGGCTCTACAAGGTTCTAAGCAAGTACAAAGTGGAGGAGAGGCCCTCCTTATATAGAGTCGAAGGATGCTCTCCAAAGTACATCACATGTCGGATAATTCCAATTTCCCCTTGAGGGAGAATGAATACAATGGTAGAACCAAATGGCAAGGTACCTAAATACAATAAGATGCAACTAAAATAATATGAAATGGAATGTCTCTTATATACAAAATGGAGATGCACTCATGTGGATACAAATGGAAATAAAGTAGATGAACTCATGTCGTCAACACCCTCTCTACAGCTCCATTTTGGAGCAGTTGAATGCTACAGAGGTCCACCAAGCATGGGAGCGGAACATGAGGTAAGGCCTTCCTAAACATGTCCGCCAAGTTCTCTTGAGAGGTATACTGCTCCAAAGTAATCTCCTGTGATATAAGTTTCTCACGGATGAAATGGTATGGTATCTCGATGTGCTTAGTTCGAGCATGGAACATTGGATTTTTTGCGATGGCTTGGATTTTTGGCGATGGCTAAGGATGACTGGCTATCGCCTACAGGTGTGGATGCACGTAGCAATATCCTACAAAATACCAATGTCACATAATAAACATCAAAGCCATATCGTCTCACATGCTACAAAGTTGGATGCCCGATACTCGACCTCGGTGGATGATAGAGCAACTATAGGCTGCTTCTTACTTGTCAAAGAGATAAGTCCTAAGCCAATCAAGAATATGTATCCAAAAATGCACCATCAGGAATCACAATCACCAGCCCAATCTAAATCTGAATATCCTACGAGATCAATCCCCACTCTACCAAAGACCATGTTTTCAAATGAGGACAAGGTATCAAAAAAGTCTTTGCGTAACTTCCCACTATGTCTTACGAGGCTGATGTGCAAACTAACTAAAAATGCCCATTGCATAGACAATATCTGGTCGCATCTTGGCTAAGTAAAGAGCCAACTAGCTATCGATAAGCATGCACATCCACAAGTGATGATGAATCCTCCAGTGTGAGCTTGATGTTTGGATCAAGTGGTGTGGATACTGTGCAACACTGATCCATGTTGTATCCGGATAGAAGATCACAGAAGTACTTTTTTTGGGAGAGGAATATACTTCTTTCATATGCCACACTTCCATGCCTAAGAAGTAGTGCAGTAGATTAACATATGTCATGGAGTACTCAAGGTGAGCCTAGATGATGATAAATTAGATGCCTTCGTTGTCTTAGCCTTCCAAAATCAAGTCATATACATAAAGAATGATTATTTAAACTAAGGACTCTTCCTTGTATATGTGTAAGTTAGCATTTGCACCCTTCCTTTGAAATCCTTTATCTTCAATGAACTTGTGTATCTTTTCATACAAGGCCATAAAGTGCTTTGTGAAGTTCATATACATGATCTTCCATTTCTTTGATCTCCAAACCTTCAAGTTGTTCTACATATACTTCTTCTTGAAGATCACCATTGAGGAAAGCACTTTCGATGTCGAGGCTGGTAAATGAGCCATTTGAGGCAGGTAAATGAGCCATTTGAAGTCTTCTCTTACTGCAAGAATGACTCTTATAGTTGTAAACCTTGCAGTACGGGCAAAGGTTTCTTCATAGTCAATGTCGAAGTATTGTGCTTTTTTATTGCATCCATCACTGTCTGTAGAGCTTCTTCCCACTTACTTTTGCCTTGAGCTTCTATAAAGTAGAAAGGCTTTGGAATTTGTTGAAGTTGGTGCATAAGTGCATAATTAACGTAGTGGCTTTGTTCTCTTTGTTTCTCCTCAATGAGATCTGTTAGTTTGTTCTAAATCTTTAATTGGGTACTTTGAAGCTTCATTAAAGATGACATCTTTTGAAATAATGATGGAGTGATTTTCTAGATCATGCATTCTGTATTCCTTCGATTGACCTCTATAACCAATGAATAGATGCTTCTTGGACTTAGATGCCAATTTATGTCGATCTTCTTTGGGCAAATGTATGAATGCTTCACTTCCAAACACTCTAAAGTAGTCAACATTAGGCTTGCATCTATAGTAGGCTTCCAATGGATTCTTGTTGAGTAGTGCACTTGTGAAGCCTCTATTAATGCTGTGAATTGTGGTGTGTACAGCTTCAACCCAAAATTTGAATGATAATGCTTTGTTGTGAAGCATAGTGCGTGGCATTTCCATGTCACTTCGGATTTTTCTTTCAAAGACTCCATTTAAGGACAGTATGAGGCTGAGTCACTTGCCTTTTCATGCCCTTCTTTTTCAAGAAGTCATTAAAGTCATGGTTGATGAAATCACCACCACTATCATATATAAAGGTCTTTACTGAACTAGATGCCTCGTTCTCAAATTGATAGACTCGCTCTTTGAACTTAGAAAATGGATCTTCCTTAGAATTAAGAAAATGATCCATTTAGTGATGGGTTATTCATTAGTCCATAGATATCCATGTGGACTAAGGCTAGAGAATTCCTTACTCGGATGAAAGCCTAATTTGGAATAGGAGCCATGTGTTTCAACTTTCTTTCCTTGGGTGCAAGCTTGACATACATCTTTTGGTAATCTATTAAACAATTGAGATGTTGAGGACTTGGTTAAATAGGATGTATGGCCATATCTCTGGTGCCAACGAGTGGAAATTGATTCCTTAGTGAGAAAGCTAGAAAGTTTGTACAAGCCTTTATCCTCGATGCCTTCAGCTATGATGTCCTTAGTGTCAGTATCAATCACTTTTACTCATGTGTTTTCAAAAAGAACTTGTTTGTTATGATCGGTAAATGCTTTGACGGAGAGGAGATTCATGCAAAGGTTTGGTACAAAAAGTTCATTCGATAAGGCTTTGCATTCTCCTTTTTTATTCATAATTTTCTTCCATTGGAAAATTCTTGTTATTTCCGAAGTAGAATTCACCTTTGTGGTCTTCTACCTCCTTAAAGGACTCACGGCCCTTGCACATATGGGAGGTTGCACCACTATCAAATATCCATTCCTATGATGAGCTAGATGTGATTAGAGCATTGGCTTCTATGAACATGAAGAGATCTTCACTCGAAGAAGACTTAAATTGATTCTTGGAGGCAGATGCTTCTTCTTCTTCTTCTTATAACGGAACTTCTCAATCTTCCTTGATTTTCCATAATAATTGCATGTAAACTTTTTGGACAAATTGTTGGAGCCTTGCTTAGGAGCATTGCTAGAGTGATTACTAGAGTTCTTAGCCTTGTTGAAGGTTCCCTTAGCTTTCATGGTTATTTCTTGCAATGTTGAAGACTTTGCTCACAAGTCGTGAAGGAGCAAGAGTCATCATATTCCCCCCCCCCCCGGTTAAGACTTGGGCTCGATTGTAAAGTGTCATTACAAAAGTATCATATGACTTAAAAAGTTTGTTTAGAAGCCTAATAACCATATCTTCACTTCATACTTGTCTTCCACACAACACAAGTTTGCATTGAGGATAAGACTCCCTCTAGAATTTATGCCTTAGAACCCTAATGATCTTGGTGATGGGATCCTTGGGCCTAATGGTGAGGTTATGGAATTCTACTTCTAAGGCATAAATTCTAGATGAAGTCTTATCCTCATAGAGATCTTGAAGTATCTTTCAAGCTTCATGAGAAGTCTTTGAAGAAGTGATATGCCATTTCATTCACACATCACGAGCTAGCAATAGTTGTCCTAGGACTCGCTTACCTTTTACATTCCAAACGTTTTATGCAGCTAGGTCACTATCCTTATCGAGCTCAAGTTCCATGGCATCTACAACTTCATATAACAAGTTTGTGTATAAGTAAGCCTTAATCATATCCTTCCAAAAATTGTAGTTCGTGACATTCAACCTTTCATCCTCGGGAATAAACATAAGCGTGAATGTAAGCAAATACAACATACTGGAAGACATCACGTTCGAAATGGTAGACAGTGTAGCCATTGAAGCAAATATAACTTCAAAAATGAGTCACCACACTAGGAAAGAATCAGCACCAAAAGTTGCTCTTCCTTTTTTTGGAAGGGGGGGGAGGGACGGGGTAAGGGAAGGGAAGGGGGGGGACAAGAGGGAGGAGGCTTAAAATTGCACTTTGGATGCATGGACACCTTTAACAGGCTTAGAATAGCCCAATGAACATTGTTACAGAGTCCGGTGGTCTTCTTTCCCTTTTTGCCCACCTCTACTACACGTAGAAAGAATGTACCAATTGGGCATGATACAACAATGTTAATCATGCTCCTATTCTTTCTATCTCTCCATCCATCGGAGAGGATAATGCATCCATATCTACATCGTTTCTCTCTCATTGGAAGAAGAGAAAGGTCAATTTTCTTCTTCTCTTCATCAATTCCTCTTCTTAAATCTAAATAAGAAGGCCCCGTCATTCCTTGATATGGGCCCACCTCCAAGATTGCATTCAGAGTAGCCTTCCATTGTATGTATGTATGTATGTATGTATGTATGTATGTATGTATGTATGTATGTATGACATATGTATGTATGTATGTATGTGTATGTATGTATGTATGTATGGATGGATGGATGGATGGATGGATGTATGTATGTATGTGTAATATAGGAAGTCTGTGATCTAGGGATCCGATCGATTCAGACGGATTTGAAATCGGACACCGTTTGGTTATT
Source organism: Ceratopteris richardii (assembly GCA_020310875.1). Classification (NCBI taxonomy): domain Eukaryota; kingdom Viridiplantae; phylum Streptophyta; class Polypodiopsida; order Polypodiales; family Pteridaceae; genus Ceratopteris; species Ceratopteris richardii. The sequence goes on along the minus strand of CM035407.1, from coordinate 205,112,430 downwards.
CATGTGTATGACCAAAGATCTCGGGTTTAGACTTACTAAGAGGTCCTTTGATGGTGTAAGGGGTTCTATTTTGAATGAGGAAATCAGGAGGAAAGCTAGTGGAGAGGGCAATGGTTCAGCCAATGTGGTTAGAGGAAGAACAGAAAAGAAAAACAGGAGCAAAAGCAAAGGCAAGACTGAGGTGAATTGTTATCAATGTGGTCGGAAAGGTCACAAGAAGCCGGATTGCAGATACTACAAAGCTGAACTAGAAAGAAGGAAGTACACATGTGAGAGGAAGAAAAAGGACACCAAGAATGAAGCACATGATACCTCAAAGGACAAAGACAAAGAGAAGGCCAATGTGGCCTCTAGTGTCATCATTGAGGAGCTATCAGATGCAGAAGATATTCATGCACAAGATATGCAGATCACAAAGAGGGATTTGATTGATGCCTTGCTTACTGTAAATGATGCTTTGTCACAAACATGGATTGTAGATTCAGGTGCATCGTTTCATGAAACTCCTATTAAGGAGTGTTTTACTACCTTTCATGCAGGCAGCCATGGACATGTATATCTTGGAAATAACCATGCTTGTTCTATTGAAGGTATTGGCACAGTGCATCTCTCAGTGGATGGTACTAATGAGCTGGTTTTGCATGATGTAAGGTTGTACCAAGCATCAAGAAAAGTTTATTGTTTGTTGGGCAAATGGATATGCATGGATATAGTACCCTCTTTGAGAAGGGGTCATGGAAGCTTATCAAAGGCTCTAGGCTGATTGTTAAAGGTACAACGAAAGGGACTCTTTATTGCTTGCATGGTAAAGCCTTGCTGGGCAAGTTTTGAAATCCATTCACATATGGAATTATGGCATAAAGGCTTGGCCACATGAGCCAAAAAGGCCTTGATAAACTATGTAATTTAGACAAGTTCGATGCGAAAGGCTCAAAACTTGATTTTTGTAATGAATGCCAATATGGTAAGCAAGTAAAGAATTCCTACTACTCTGGTGTCTCTCGTAAGTCTAATGTGCTTGATCTTGTTCATTCTGATGTTTCTAGCATGCCCACAAAATCTATGGGGGGTCCTCTTTACTTTGTTTCTTTTGTTGATGATTACTCTAGGAAGCTTTGGGTATATTTGTTAAAATCTAAAGATGAAGCCTTTGCTCCATTTAAGAAATTTTGTGACCACCCAAACAGGTAAAAAGTTGAAATGCTTACGTATAGATAATGGAGGTGAGTTTACAAGTGGTAAATTCAATAGATTTTGTGAAAATCTTGGTATTAAGAGAGAGCTAACAGTCCTATACAGCCCCTCTTCCAATGGTGTGGCTGAAAGGTATAATATGACTTTATGTGAAAGGGTGAGATGCATGCTGTCCACAGCTAATCTCCCTCATGGATTTTGGGGAGAGGCTTTGAAAATGGCAGTTCATGTTTGCAATCGATCCCCTCATATGTCCTTAAAAGGTGGCATTCCAAAAGAGGTTTGGTATGGCAAACCAGCTTCATATGACCACCTACGCATCTTTGGTTGTGATGCTTTTGTGCATATAAGGCCTGAGTTGAGAAGCAAGTTAGATGCAAAGTCCATGAAAGGAATCTTCATGGGTTATGGAGATGAAGGTGAAATGGGCTACAGGATTTGGCTACCTCAACTCAAGAAGGTAATATGCAGCCAAGATGTTGTATTTAATGAGGCAAGGCTGCTCAAAAACAATTGTGCCTTTAAAGATGACCATAAAAGAGTCAAATTTCAGCATGTATAGCCACCAGTTAAATCTGATATGAACCCTCAGGATGCACCACATATGGCTGGAAATGGCAATGAGCCCGTGGTTATTGAGCCAGATGATGCTGGACAGCAAAATGATGCTCCTAAAGGGCATATGCAGCCACCTATTCATGCTGAAAACAAAGCTGGAAATGATGTACAGCAGCCCGTTAACAATGAAGAAGTTAATGTACCTCCTGATGTAGATCCATTGCCTGGTAATGTGGATCATTGGGTAAGAAGATCTATACGTCCTAGGAGGCCAGTGAATAGATATGCTCCCTCTATACATTATATTATGTTATCAGATGAGGGTGAGCCTCTTACTTATAAAGAGGCAAAGCTATGTGAGCACAAGAAGAAGTGGGAGTTAGCCAGATAAAGGCCTTGCATGCAAATGATACTTGGGATTTGGTTGAGTTACCCAAAGGAAGGAAAGCCATTCCCAACAAGTGGGTGTACAAAATCAAAACTGTTGATGGCAAACCCAAGTATAAGGCAAGGCTGGTTGCTAAGGGATATGCCCAAAAAGAGGGCATTGATTTCCAAGAAGTGTTCTCTCCAGTGGTGAATGACCACTTTACGTGTGTTGTTTGCTCTCACAGCTGCCTTGGATTTGGAATTATTCCAAATGGATGTTAAAACAGCCTTTTTGCATGGTGATTTAGATGAAGAGCTGTACATGAAACAGCCAGAAGGATATGCCATTCCTGGAAAAGAGCATCTGGTATGCAAACTGAAAAGGAGCTTATATGGGCTGAAACAGGCCCCAGACAATGGTATAAGAAGTTTGATGCATTTATGCTCAAACATGGGTTTAAAAGAAGCCATGCAGATCACTGTTTGTACACCAAAAAGGATGAAGATGGCGCCCAATTATTCTTGTGATATGCTGCTGGCTGGGAAGAAAAAGAGCACTCTGAATGCTCTAAAACATCAGCTGAACTCTGCATTCTCAATGAAAGACCTTGGGGAAGCTGAGCATATTCTTGGTATGCATATAAAAAGGGATAGGCAGCAGCATACTTTGCAGGTATCCCTTTGCAGGTATCCCAAGAAAAGTACATTGAAAAAGTGCTGGACAGATTTAATGTGGCTGATGCTAAGCCTCTTGGAGTGCCATTGCAGCCACATGTTAAGCTTTCCAAGGATGACTGTCCCAAAAATGATGATGCAGCCAATTACATGAAGAGTGTTCCATATGCATCAGCTTGTGGTTCACTTATGTATGCTATGGTTGCCACTCGGCCAGACATTGCTCATGCAGTGGGAGTTGTTAGCAGGTTCATGGCTAATCCTAGTAGAGCTCATTGGGAGGCAGTCAAATCTATCTTGAGATATTTGAAAGGGACCAAAAGTAAATGCTTATGTTATGGAAAGGGTCCATTGGAGTTAAAAGGATTTTGTGATTCAGACATGGCAGGTGATGTGGACACACGCAAGTCCACAAGTGGCTATGTATACATCCTTGCAGGTGGAGCTATTTCATGGTGCTCTAGACTTCAGAGGATAGTTGCACTATCTACTAAAGAGGCTGAATATATTTCAGCCACATAGGCTTCCAAAGAAGCCATTTGGTTAGCTCGCCTCTACAGTGAGTTTGGGATGCTCGCACAAAGCATACTGATGTGAGATATCACTTCATCAGAGAGGTGTTAGAGGATGGCCTAATCACTTTGATCAAGGTCAATACTTCACAGAATCCTGCAGAATGCAGATGCTCTCACGAAGTGTCTACCCAAGGCACAACATCAGCTATGTATACAAATGGTGGGAGTTACTTAGCTTAAAGGAGCCTCCTTGGTCCTTTAAGTGGGAGGTTGTTGGGGATAAAGGCCCCAAGGACTCTCCTTTTGTATATTTTGACCCTTCTATGTGAAAGTTCTCTTTGAGAGCTTTCCATACATATTTTTGTTATATTTTTTGGACCCCAAATTGGAGAGTTATAGGCATTTACATTATTTTTATGACTTTTGGTCATTGGCCATGTGTGAACGTGCCCAAACGACCTAAAAGTCACTTATCAATAAGACTTGGTCCCAAATCTCTCATAACTTGATTGGGACTTCTTCAACTTTAGCTTCTCCATCTTCTTCTCCAAATTTCTACGCAGGTTTCTCTCTCTACTTTCTCTCTCCTCACGCAGCAGCCCACTCCCTTCGCGTTTGGAGCAACCAAGCACACCACGACGTAGCTCTCCGCGGCCTCTTTCAACACATGGCTGGCTAGTATCCACCTTCCCAAGAAGGCAATCCCCTGGAGAGAGCTATATATAGAGGCATTTGGTTGGGAGGAGAGTCATCTCTCAAGCATGTGGTGGTCGTAATTCCTCGTTCTCTTGCATTGGTGGTGGTCATAATTCCTCGTTCTCTTGCATTGGTATCAAAGCCTGGTTAAGTTTTCATGGGGACCTTGCTCTCATCATCTTTCTTGCGCATTCAATATCCTACTTTTGTTCGCGGAAATCAGTCTCTCGCACCGGTTTTTTGCATCCGCGTGAATGCCTTCTCATTGGCTATGCTTAGAGGAGCAAAAGTATATCGTCGCCACTGAGATTCGAACCTCTAACCAGATGGTTGCAGCGATTTTGATCTATCCACGAGACCACAAGCTTCACGATATTGCTACACTTTCTCTGAATTTAGACTTTGCAATATTGCAAATCCTCCCTGGGGCTTGGAGAAGCAATCTCACGATCTTTGTATGTCTGGATAGTCCTACTACTTTCCCATGCGAGGCTTGGGAACGTAGAGATGCACAGAAGCGAAGCATCTCAGAAGCAAAAGAGTGATAAAAAACATGAATTTCATATGCTGTAGTGTACGCCAAGCTCGAAACTTCTGTTTGTAGACGTTTCGGTTCAATCGCATATCCACAGCGCCTTAGCTTAATTAGTACTGAACTCTGCATAATACATAATAGTTCGCAACGTCCAGAAGGTGTCGAGTTGCAAGACGAAGCAATATGCACAGACGACTTCCATATGGGTTCGAACTGATAAACTTCCAGATCTGAGGTCTCCTGTCTATCCATGATAGCGCTCGCATTCGAGACTTCTATAAGAGCTTATTACTATTGTAGAGGATGACAACTAAATGAGAAAGCTGCTTCATACGATGTCTACGAGCTTGTTACATGGCACTGTACAACATAAGCAAAACGTAGCAAAGGAGCAAGCGGCGACAGCGTGAGTTGAACTCACGATCTCCAGCTTGACAGCGATACATTTTTGCCATCATAACAATACGTTTTGTTGTCTTCGTGTGACGAAATTATTATCATACTAATCTGAACGACGTGGATCAGTTTCGAATCTGCGATCATCATCTCTGAAGGCCAATGCTCCAAACCAACTGAGCTACGGGAGTCCATGAACTCTGAGTTTTCAGTATTATTACTCCGTATGAAAGCTATGGACTATCATATTCTATGGATAGAAGTGACTCTGCAAGCTTCTAGCTGTGGAATCCAGGAATTGAACTCTCATTTGCTGCACAGAATTGAGTAAATATATATTCTAAACCCCCGACTGCATCTATAGAAGCAAGCTACTGTAGCCAAGAAGCCCGACAACCGCTCATGTAGCCAACAGAGCAACTCCTTTTGTTGGTCATTCAAGGTTTCAGGATGCATACTGAAACTTGATATGCACCCAAAAATCAAGCTCAACTTTTTAATAAGCTTTGTCGTCCCACCAACTCTCAAGACTTTTTGCCTAAGCTCCTCGAATGAGCGTGCAAAGAAAAAGAATTCCTTCGATTGCCAATTCCATGGAAACATATGCTTATGAGCTTTTCCATCAAACGATGTAGCCAGAAGACATGAACATGTGGTGGATGTTGCACACTAATTCTTCAAAGTATGGAGATTGAAGTTAATCGATATGACGAATCGCTCTTCCTGAGAATCAAGGGAAGGACGTAGCTTAATTGGGAGATAAGTATTTTCCAGTTTCTACTAGGCCTTAATGTTTGATTTATCTTGTTTTCATTAGTCTACACTTAATCCTAGATGCACATTGAAATAGCCAAGATTTCAATCGATTAAGTCTAGATTTGGATAATGAAACAATCCACTTCTCATTCCAAGAATTAGTTTGCATTAAGGAAAGACTTGATTTTAAAAAATGATCCTTGTGCATCAAAGAATGTATTTTGGTAGTTTATTCCAGATTTCCTTTCCATTGAGTAAGCTTTTTATTGCACCAAAAGGATATGTTTTTATATCATAGTGCATTAGGACAAAGGAAAGGATATACATGCATCAAGATTGCATGATATACATTCTTGGTACAAGGAAAAGTCATGCATCAAGCTCATGCATGATTGTTGCATTATTCTTTTGGGCATGCAAAGAACATGCATGCATATGCATGTGAGCATATGCATTTGGATGTAGCCACATGCATTTGCATGATAGAACAAGATGTTGTTTGCAAGTAGATATGATAATGTACTCTCTTAGTATTTAGCTTACTTTATAAAGCTCGCGGTTTGACATTAGGGAAGACATAGGACTAATTAGTTGCAAAGACATGCTAGTTCTAGTTTGCAGCTCAAGTAATTAGTCGATTCCTTCCCAAGTTTATACTCCGTTATCAAAAACAAATACTTAATGACAATTAAGTATGTTTGATGTCTTACTAGGTATAAGTAGGCACTAGGAGAAAATTAAGTATTAATCTTGATGACCAAGAAAACTTAATTACTTGCAAAGCTTTTGCGATGTATGATGACTCTAAGTCCCGGATGTAGTTAGGGAGTCATGAAGATAAGCTTATAATGATTCCTCTAAGTATAGGTGATATTTAGAAAGACACAGATAAGCTTTAGTAGAACTATTGAAGTTTTTTCTTTTCATCCTGATGAGTGATAAACTTCAAATAGATTAATAAATTTTAGAATCACTTGAACTTTAGTGTTCAATAGTTGGATGCTAGGTTCCATGACCGTATCTCTAGTCAAGATGCAAAGCTTTCAAAAAGCATGGAAACTTTATTAAGTACTTTTATGAGGATAAGAAAAGTTAGCTTGGTTTTGTTTAAGCTAATTAGAGCTTAAAGAAGAAACCCAAGTCAAATTAATCTTTGGGAAATCAAGATATTTTCTAAAAGATATGTCAAAGTAATCTTCAGGAATTAAGCTACTTCCTAAAGTTAAGCCAATAAAGGAAATAGCCTAGTTAACTATTTCCTTAGTTAAAAAGGAATATCCTTTGGACAAGCAATAAAGCCTTAAGTCTTGTTCTTGTTCAATAGTTAAGATTTCTTTTAGAGAGATTATTCCAGTAAAATTCAGGATTCCAAGATGAATCATTGGATTGGAAAGCAAAAGATTCCAAGATGAATCATTGGCTTAGTATTACTTGATTCCTTGGTAGGAATCTAAAGTTCTTGAAAAATCTCCCTAGATGTGAGACTTAAATCTTGCAAATAAGTTCTATAGCAAGTAGTTCCCAGCAGTTCCCAAACCTTAAGTATGGGTACTTAAGTCCAAATAGTGATATAACCTAAAGGTATATCAAAGATTCTTAGCTTTGGAATCTGAGAAGCATTAGTGTATGCTTGGACTTAGTAGAGGAAAGATCTCTAAAAGCCCATGGGTAAGCAAAAACAAAAATGCTTTTGTTAGTTTAAGAGATCTTATAGATAAAGACTAAGTCTTTATTTTAATCGCAAGGTCAACCAGACATGCGATTGGAACTACTCTGAAGTTTGCCCAAGTTTTGGTAATAAAATTCCTTTTGGGAATTATTCACTCAGGTTCCATTTATCTAATGGAAAATAGATAAATGGAAAATTGTAAAAAGAGTAAGCTGTTCCAAGTTTGAACAGAGGGAAGAAATTCCAAGAATGTAGTCTGCAACCGTGAAGACGGTACTTAAGTATGTGGAAGATAAAACATAAATGTTTGCCTATCCTTAAAGGGATTTTGGTACAAATCCAGAGAGCATGAGCGGATGCTTAGACTTCAGCAGTAGAGAGATTCTTGTAAAGTCTCGGCCGAGATAGGAACCTAAAGCTTCAGTAAAGAAGGAATCTAAAGACCAGAAGTCAAAAGCTCTTGTCACTACAAATTGGTCAAGAATCAACCAATTGAACTTGAATTTGTGAAAATTCAAATACTTGGAATTCTATTTGGTTTTCATTTGAAAACCCTAGCAAAGAAGGATGGATATTCCATCAAAAGGTTTTCAAGTTCCCAAAGGAAAGCACAAGATCATGAAACGATCATGTGAAGGGATCAAAACCTAGAATATCTAGTTAGAGGTAATGCCTAAAACTTCAAAATTCTCATAAAGAATTGAAGCAAGAAGGTACTCTATCAAGAGATGTTTTGACTTTAGGATAAGTATCACCCACACATTAATGTGAATATAAAATAGGGTGGTATGGGACACCAGATTTTATACTCAGATTGATGTAGGAAAGATGGTATGGGACATCGGACCGTGGAATGATAATTATCTTTTAGTCCTAGATTGGATCTTGAAGTTAAGTTTGATCCTCAAGGGAATTAAGACTTCAAGCAGGATAAAAGTAGTATCTCAAGATACTTCAAGAAAAAGAAAACAGAAGATATGAAGTAAGTAACTTCCAAGATCTTCTTGAAACACTTCAAGATAAAGTGTTGTTAATTCGGAAATATTTCATAAATTTCTGAAAAAGTTGGACTTTGACTTTGAGTTGATCTTTTCAACCAAGGATTTGGTTGACTAAGTAAAGCATCAAGTTCCTAGTGTAACTTGGTAAATTCACTCTTTTGACTCAAAGCAATGCACAAGATTTGCATTCCCAGTAAGGAGTCAGAAAGACTAAATATGACCTGAACTTAGTCTCAAGTGAAGCATTATTTGACTACAAAATTCATCAAGAGAACTTCAGTGGGTCAACATACTGATGTTAGATACCATACTAGTATCTTGTGGTTGGATGATGTTTAGATTTACTCTTTGAATCTTTTTGAGAATCCAGCTTATTTCTCTTAAAGATAAAGAAAATGCTTCAATATCCTGTTGAAACAGATCTTTGAGAAGTTAAAGTCTTGAGTCATCTAGACTTTGACTCATAGCAAGTTTACGTATCTTCGAAGTTTGAATTGGTTGTACAGAGTTTTAGTTATTTCTTTTCGCTTTCCAAATCTTTTGGATTTGACTCAGATATGGTATCTGACTCTTTTCATAAAAGTCAAGGGTTAGCTGGATAGAACAAGATAACTAAATTAAAACATCCTAGATAGATGTTCTATACAAGAACCTTTTCAAACATCGAAAGATGACAAGTTCAAGATTAACTTATTCATTTGAATTTTCTTCAAGTTATAGCATAAATGATTTCCTAGAGTCCAGTATACTCTAGAATAGAGAAGTTAGGAATTGCTCAGCAGATTGACGATTCCCAAGAACTATCAGAAAGTCTTTGAGAAAAGTGTCCTAAGTTGGACAATTTTCATTTTCAATTTGAATTGGTCAAGTTATAGAAAATAGTAAACTATCTCCTACAATTTACATAGGATTTTTTAATCCATTTGGATAAAGTAGTCCTCTAGTCGGATGAAAAAATCAAGTAACTATTGGATAAGAGTAAACCATTGTACAAACATCTAAGTTAGATGTTTGGGACAACCAAACTTTAAGTTATCCAAAACAAATTCAAGTGAATCAAGAGTTCTTAAAGTCTTGCAAGGGATAAGAATCCCACCTTTGTTACTAAGTCCATACACCAGTCATACCCAGAAATGGACTAGTAATTTGAATCCACCCAGTTCACATGTTTGTGCCTAGATCGCAAATCGAGAAACTATGAATTGGCTAGGGATGTTTTTAGATCCACCCTTATTATTCATTCACTACTTTGTACTTTGACCAGTTTATCAAAGTGCAAAGTGAGATAGTGTTTTGAATCAATCGGTTAGGGATGCCACCACAGAGATGAGACATGTTCTTCTAGTTTTAAGAACATGACCATGTTCTTCCAGGTTTAGAACATGAGGCTCGGGGGTTGCCTACAGTAGATATATAGCTCTATTTTCAAGGACGAAAATATTTTTCCAATGGGGGAAGAATGTAACAAAGTAAGTCTATGATCTAGGGATCCGATCGATTAAGACGGATCTGAAATCGGACCGTTTGGTTATCCGTGTGTATGACCAAAGATCTCGGGTTTAGACTTACTAAGAGGTCTTGTGCTCTTGTGAACAAGTGATCCACTTAGCTTAGTGGTTAAGTCTCAAGGATGTGGAGGAGGTCTTGGGTTCAATCCCCGTGGGGGACATGGGAAGAGTATTTTGCCCAAAGAGATCTAGAGCCTTCTAGAAGCATCCACTTGAGTTAACTCAAGTAAACTGGGACACTTGGCGCACATGCAATTACATGGCCGACACATGGCTGGCTAGTATCCACTTGCCCAAGACGGAAGTCCCCTGGAGAGAGCTATATATAGAGGCATTTGGTTGGGAGGAGAGTCATCTCTCAAGCATGTGGTGGTCGTAATTCCTCGTTCTCTTGCAGTATGTATGTATGTATGTATGTATGTGTGTGCTTGTGTGTGTTTCTTCCACATCGAAAGATTGGTTGCTAGTGAAACATTCTCAGTGGTGGGGTAAAATGGCTAGTTTATCGTACCCATATCTTCTTCACGATGGCAGTCTTTCACATCAGAGTAATGCCAGATGGCATTTTGGCGAAATGCAGTGAATGGCGGAATAGAAAGAAAATGCACTTTGTACATTCAAATTCACCTTCCAAATAAAAGTTTTCATGTGACCTATTTTTGTTGGGTATTACACTTTGGCCGCTTTTTTGGGACGACATGGGGTGGTATCTGCTAAATGCCCAGATATGCACCTCTCTTGGAAACTATGAGGCATGCTTTGCAACATCAAAATGGAGCATTAGCATTTAACGAATATATATAAGTGGCACATTGCTCCCTGCTATGCACATGATTCTACATCGTACTTCACTTACAAAATGCTCTACTGTACATTTTTCTTACTTATAAAGCAAAGAAGGGAAAGTGTATCTATCTCATTCAATACATAAATAAATAAATATTATAAAAGTAAATGGAAGCTTTGAGGGTTTACAAACTGTAGCGGGGTACTTTGATACACCCCTAAAATAATGTATTTTATGTTTTGGTTTTCAAGTTGCAGAAGCCAAGTACAAGGCAAGTTACCTCGAATTCGAGCAAGGGGAGAACGCGAAGAGAAAGAAAATGGAGAAGAGGGGATCCAGCTCATGAGTTCATGAATAAGGCAGAATTCCCAATTTCCTACTTCACTAATTTCCCATTTCACCTATTTTCCCAAGTTGCCTATTTTCCCAAGTTGCCTATTTTCCCATTTTTCCCAAGTTGCCTAATTTCCCATTTCACCTATTTTCCCAAGTTTCCTAATTTCCCATTTCACCTATTTTCCTAAGTTGCCTATTTTCCCATTTCACCAATTTCCTGAGTTGTCTAATTTTCTCAGTTCACCAATTCTCTAAGTAGTCTAAATTCCTAAGTTGACCAATTTCTCAAACTAGTCTATTTTTTTGGTCAAATTTAACAAGTTAGTCAACTTACTCAAAAGTTCACCATTTTTATGAAGTTAGTCTACTTACTTCAAAAGTAGTCTATTTTTTAAGAAAAGGGTGTACTTTTGACTTAGTCTACTTTTTCACTTGAAAAAAAGAGACTCAATTTTCCAGATCTCCATATGGTCTAAATTTTCAGCCACTTGCACGCGGAGAACTCATGGACGGTGGACGGCGCCCAATACCAAAATTTGGAAGATAGCGACGGTGCGAAAAAAGTGGACCAAGAAGGAAGCTTCCAAGGTACCAAAATTGTCAGAGAACCTGCCAAAGAAGAAACTAATTTCGTCCCCTTTTGCTATCCTTCACTTCCAGAAAAGCTATATAAGTAGACCTCTCCTTCAACCAAAAAAGCTCAGAGAGAGACTCGAGGAAGGATTGCACTCATGCAGCTTTGCCTTCTTGTTGTGTGCGTAGAGCTCTTAGCTTACCACTAGTGCTCTACTTGGTAGAATTGGAATCAGCTAGCTTGGCACTCTGAGTGAGTAGTGGGCAAGCAGTGATTGGCCAATCTTCTCTTGCGCAGCTAGTTGGAAGACTAGATTTTGAGCATGTATGTTTAGGGAACCGAAGTCCAGTTTGTATAATCCTATTTTGAGCTGTTTGTACTCATAATTTCAGCTTCTTTCTCTTATTTCAATGTGTCATTGTATATGCTATTCTTCCTTCCCTAGTGAGTCGTCAAATTGCAACCCACAGTGCATATTGCACTTAAGAGGACACACCACATCGAGCATATAGATCAAGAAATTAATCTACAGGTGCTCATTTTGGCACGCCCACTGGGACCTTGGTTGCAATTCAAATTTGTTAGAAGTTCCGCCCTTAGAAGAACCGTATTGATGAAGAGCGTTAGAGCGATAGTCTATGACTCATACTCGCTCCAGCCATAAGGAAGGATCCCTTAGTCCCATAAAGACTCCCATAAAGAGTTATCAACGGAAACGATTACACTACATCCCTCCTAGAGCTCCACCACTTCCATTTCCATTTCCCGACGCATCATCATCGCGAGACATCTCGGATCGGCACTCAACGCCTCCTTCAACGGACATGGAAGACAACCAAAGACCACAAGCCGCAGCGATGGGGGACGACTTGACTAACTTGCTCTCTCGGATCAACATCAAATTTCCTTCCTTCAAGGCAGCTCCTGATGAGGATGCAGATGATCATGTCAGGAGGTTTCTTTCCATATGTAAGAGTAGGGATTTACATCAGCGAGAAGATTCCTTCCTTGCCTTGGTTCCGGCCACTCTTGAAGGGCTCGCGGATCGATGGTACAATCAACATGATGAAGCACACTTCACCACCTGGGATGCCATCAAAATCGCCTTCACAACTACGTTTACCCCAGGTAACCCCACAGAACGCATTCTTGATCAATTGGAAAATCTTAAACTACAAAAGGAAGAAGCATTCTCTGAATTAATGACCAGAGTGAAGTCGTTAGTTTCTCGTCTTCCTCATAATCCTCGGGATTTTTTAGTCAAGAAATGGGTAGAGAAGGCTCTACCAAAAACTTCTCGGCAAAAGCTTAGAGAGTTGCTACAAGCTGATGCATCGTTAGAAGAATTCGAAGCTGCAGCCTCGAGGATCGAAGCAGCAAGAGTCCGGTTCAGAGAACATGAAGGTATGGATGAATTCACAAGTGATCCTCTCGCACAACTAAGAGAGTTAGAAGCCTTGAAGTTACAAAAAACCTTGCAAGAAGAAAACGTTGCTTGGCAAAGAAGGGATGAAGCGCTAGCTCTACTACGACGAAATTGGAGGAGCTTAGAAGGCAAAAAGAGGTAAAAACATCGATTTGGTGCACCTTATGTAAGAAATCAGGACATTCTTCTCAAGATTGTCCCGAGAGGTTGGTGTGTCAATTTTGTGGAAAACCAGGCCATGAGCAAGGGATTGCTATTTTCTCAAGGGGATGCAAGCGAATTGGGAGTCACCAAGTGTATCTGTACATCAGCCCCTATTATCAACTCCGAGATTTCAAGTCGAAAGCATGTATACCACTCCTCAGGTAAACTCCTCTAACGAAAGAAAACCTCCATTTAGAAGACCGCCTCGTCCTATCATGTGCTACAGATGTGGCGAACATGAGCATTTTCAAGGAAAATGCTCCCTCCCAAAAGGGTCTCCACCTTCAAGGTTTTGCCCGGATACAATGGATCATTATTCGAAGGACTGTCCCAAGCAGAAGGCTTCTGCAAGTGGCTCAACTCCATCCTACCAAGTCAATGTTAACTCTGTCAATAAGGGAAAGCAACCAGCAATTCATTCAAGTAAGAGAGAAGAGAGCAACGCTCTCAATTATCCAAGTATCCAATCTTCTCCTCGTACTCATCTCAGAAAGAGGACCCGAATATGTGTAATGCCCCCGAGCAATGTGGACAAATTTTTTCACCTAAAGAAGTTGACTCATTTTTTAAAAATGGTCAAGTTCATGAAGTCGACTTAAAAGCTGGGCAAGTGACTAGAAAATTTGACCAACTTTGTAAAAATGACCACGTTCATAAAGTAGACCAATTTTTGGAAAATGGTCAACTTGAACTTGCCCAAACTTTTAAAAATAGTCTACTTAAAAATGGTCAAATTTTTGAAGTCGACTTATATTCCCAGGATAACCCAATTCAAGAAAAATAGACGATTTTTTGAAATCGACTCCTTTGCCTAGTTTCATGCCACTAAGTGATCTTGGTCAACTTCATGGAGATGTTTCCCTGCACAATCATGGACCAAAAAAAGAAGCCCCAAGCTATGCTCCAGAGTTAAAACCTGATTCACAACAGAGAGAAGAAGGAAATCAAGAACTCAAGCTAAATCTATCTTTCAGCTCAAATCCAGAAGCTAGAGTGATGGCTTTGCAAGAAATGGATCAAGAACAAGGGGTGCACACTAGAGCCCAGAAAAGGAAAGCAAAAGCAAGGGTCCTCCAAGAAAAAGACTCAGGTACGAAAAATTCTGAAGTTTTGCAAGAAATAGACAAGATTTTTGAAGAGACGATGAGGGAACTTCATTCATCTAACAAGCCTCCTCTACCTTCGCCAATACCATCCATCATCAAAACTGAGGAAATATTAAAGAACACCTTCCAACAGGTATCATTGTATGATTTATTAAGACTGGATGAAAGATTTAGAAGTGAAGTTATAGGGATCATAGAGACATTGTCTCCTCCGACAATGCTTGCAATAAGTGGTGAGCACACTCCAACGAACCTGATGAAAGCTTCAATTTCCGAGAACTTCACAAAGGTATCAACCAACTCTCTAACCGACTTCAGGAGTCCATGTCTATCAGTCACTATATATGGAATAACTATAAATGGAGTAATAATCGATGGAGGATCAGGCATAAATCTCATGCCAGATTTTACCATCAAACACTTGGACTCAAACTTTCAAGTCAAGCAAAGTTCAGAATAACCTTGGTTGACCAGAGTCGAGTTAAACCTCTTGGTATTGTAGAAAAGGTACTGGTAGAGATGGACGGGCTGACATTCTTTCTAGATTCTGTGGTGTTAAATCTACCGCAGGTCAATGGAGGCTTTCCTCTACTCATAGGGAGGACATGGCTAAGGCACATCCAAGCCATGCATGATTGGGGAAATGATACTATTTTAGTTAACCTGCCGGGGAAAGTGCAGAAACAAATACACTTAGATCCGAAAGGATCACATGGAGGTAATGCTCATTCTTTCACTATTCTCGAAGAACAACACATTCCTATCGCGGAAGCATGTAATGAAATTGAAATAAACGATGACCAAGATCTTTTGGAATGGATGGAAGCCTTTCCATGTTATGGCATATCTATTTGTAAAGGGGATTCTGAACAGGTAAAAACTCTTGGGCTTGGAGAACCAGCCATGGACTTGAGGAGGGGGAAAGAAAGGAGTTTCGAAGGATTTGACCCAAGGAAAGAAGAAAAGAGCTCCAATAGACGACTTACCGATACCATCCGACATACAGTGGATGAAAGAGCTTTCACCTTCATGGATGCAAGAAAAGGAATCAAAGATCAACATAGAGGAATCTCCGGCCTATCCACAATGCATTTTTGAAGACCATAACGAAGAATCAGCCATGACATCTCAACCTGTAAGACAAGTCAATCTTGGAAACGAGGAGCATTCACAACCAATCTTACTAGCAACATGGCTTTGGGATCATCCGTCCTTGCTCCATCAGGTAACCACTTTCATGCAAAATTTCAAGGATGTGTTTGCATGGAGTTACCATGACTTAGAAGGAATTCCTGTTCATCTTGGAGAGCATTCTATTCCATTGATTCATGATGCTAAGCCAGTAAGAGAAAGGATTTATCGACTTAATCCAAAGTATGCAGAAGCGGTCAAAAAAGAAATAGAAAAGCTAGAGGATGCAAAAATCATTGTCCCAGTAGAGCATTCTGAATGGTTATCATCGATGGTAATAGTCCAAAAGAAGCAATCCAACAAGATTCGTGTTTGTGTCGATTTTCGAGCTCTCAACAAGGTTACGATTCCCGATGGGTTTCCAACCCCATTTTCAGAACAAGTTTTGGAAGATGTGGCTAGTCATGTTTTATACAGTTTCATGGATGGATTTAGCGGATACAACCAAGTGTTCACCCATCCAAAGGACCAAGCTAAAACTGCATTTGTAACTCCATGGGGTACGTATATATATACTAAGATGGCTTTTGGATTATGCAATGCTCTTGCCTCTTTCAATCGAGTGGTTTACTCAATCTTCCGATCATTGTTGCCATCATTCTTGAGGATCTTTATGGACGACTTCTCCACCTTTTCAGGCACTGGATGTTCTACTCCAGTGGAAAACTTCACTGATCATCTTTGTCAATTAGAACAAGTTTTTAGTGCTTGCAAAGAAGCCAAATTGAAACTCAATCCAAACAAATGTCACTTTTTGGTGACCGAAGGGACACTTCATAGTCTCAGCAAAAGGTATGGCTCCCGATCCTGACAAAATCAAAGCAGTACTTCATATGCCCAAACCAATTAATGCAAAAGAAATCCAGAGTTTCTTAGGATATACCGGCTATCACCGCAAGTTCATAAAAATGTATGCTGAGATAACTAAGCCCCTCTCTAGGCTCGTTAGCAAAATGGTACCCTTTCAGTGGACTGAAGTAGAAGACAATGCATTCACCCTTCTAAAAACCAAACTTATCAGTGCACCTATTTTAGTAGCACCAGATTGGAATGCTACCTTCCACGTTCATGTGGATGCAAGTTCTATAGCGGTAGGATCCATACTCACGCAACCTATCAAAGAACATAAACTTGACCAACCCATTTACTATGCTAGCAGAATCCTAACCAAAGCAGAGCGCAACTATAGTACTACTAAAAGAGAAGCACTCGTTATTGTTTTCGCCCTCAAGAAGTTCCATCATTATTTGTTGGGAATTCACTTCATAGTCATCACCGACCATCAGGCAATCAAATATTTGCTAAACAAACGGAACATCTATGGAAGAGTGTGGAGGTGGCTACTCTTATTCCAAGAATTCAACTTCGAACTAGTTCAACGACCTCGGAAGCACCATGTGGCAGATCACCTTTTAAGGATTAAAGGACATCCGGAACCAGTTACGGGCATAGAAGACAACCTCCGAGATCAATCTTTATTTCAAGTAAGAACTTACCCTACTTGGTACTAGGACGTTCATCATTTCTTAACTACGGGTGTCTTCCCACCTAACCTCACGCCACTCGAACAAAGAAGATTGCTCCTAAAAAGTAAGAATTTTTTAATCGTTCAAAATACTCTTTTCCGAGTTGGATATGATGGGATCTATAGGAGATGCGTCCTACCACATGAAGTACAACAAATACTAGAAGAAGCCCATGGAGGAACAGTTGCATGCCACTATCCAAGTCACATAATAGCACATCGGATTTTACATGGAGGATTATGGTGGCCTTATCTTTTTCGAGATGCAACAGAATACGCAAAGACATGCGACACTTGCCAACGTTGTGCACCAAAACCAAGGTCAATCTATCCTATCACTTCTCCCTCGAATGTGAGGTACTTGTTGGTGGCCACTGATTACGCTACGAAATGGGCAGAAGTTCTGGCGACAAAAGATTACACTTCTCATACGATAGCCTCTCTTTTGTATGAAAATATTTTATGCAGGTATGGCTGTCCAATTGAAGTTACAAGTGACCAAGGATCTCATTTCATCAACAAAACCCTAACTGAAATATTTATGAAGTACAAAATTTTCCACAAAAAATCATGTGCATATTACCCACGAGCCAATGGTCAAGCAGAAAGCACCAACAAGGTACTCATCTCGCTCTTGAGGAAAATGTGCTATCTCCATCCCTTCACATGGGGCACTCCCTACCTAGGTGTTGTATGGGCATACAGGACGGCATTCAAGGTAACCACGAAACATACTCCCTTCCAATTAGTATATGGTCTTGAAGCAATAGCTCCATTAGAATTTCTAAAAGGATCAAGCAGAGTGGGACCACCAAGGATTGATAATTTGCA
The DNA here is from genome assembly GCA_020310875.1 of Ceratopteris richardii. NCBI lineage: Eukaryota > Viridiplantae > Streptophyta > Polypodiopsida > Polypodiales > Pteridaceae > Ceratopteris > Ceratopteris richardii. The sequence continues at coordinate 205,094,578 of CM035407.1, read as the reverse complement.
AGGTATAAGTAACATCATTATGGACAGATTACATCAATTGGAGGAAAAGAGAACGATAGCACATTCAACTCTCGAGAAAGAGCAAATGAAGCGGAAAGCATGGCACGACAGAAATCTGTTGAAGACAGAAATCAAGGAAGGATCGTTGGTTTTGCTATATCAACCAAGCTTGTACAACAAGAAAGAAAAGAAGTTATCCACATGATGGACAGGTCCTTACAAGGTAAAAGAGATCTTTCCTAAAGGGGCGGTACGTCTCTCCACTCTTGATGGAACCCAAATCCCTTTGGTGAACCGGTCTCGTCTCAAACCTTACCAACTTTCCCACCAAACCCGTTGAAGACAATTGTATCACCATTGTACATATTGTAGTACTATGTATAATGTAAGTAGATTATGCCTTGCCATTCAAAAACAAAGAAAAGCACAAAAAAAAGACCGAAAACCAACCAAAAAGTCTATTTTTCTTGGTCTAAACTTTTTTAGTCAATTTGTTTTTAGTCCAAAAAATTTAGTCAAATTTTTTTAGTCTAAACTTTTTAGTCGACTTTGGTTTAAGTTTTAGTCAATTTTTTTTAAGTCAAAATTTTTTAGACGAAATTTTCTAGTCAAATTTTTTTAGTCTAAACTTTTTAGTCGACTTTAGTTTAAGTTTTAGTCAAATTTTTTTAGTCAAAATTTTTTTAGTCTAAACTTTTTAGTCTATTTGGTTTAATTTTTAGTCAAATTTTGTTAGTCTAAATTTTCTTAGTCGTTTTTTTTTTTTTAGTCAAGTTTTTAAATTTTTTGGGTCAAGTTGGTTTTAGCCCTTTTTTTTAGTCATTTCTAAGGTTAGTCGACTTTTTTTAGATCAAGTTAGTTAATTTTTTTAGTCCATTTTGAGTCTTCGACGTGAGTGACGTTTTTTAACCGATTAGATTCCATATTTTAATCGTTGAGTCGAATTCCTTAATAAAGTTGATTTTTGGGATAAAAGTCGATTTTCTTTTCCTTAGTCGATTTGTGAATCTCAGCTTATTCGACTTGTTAGTCGATTTGCTGAACCATTTGCTGATCTGCATGCCTTGTTCAGTCGATTTGATGGCAGCAGCAAGACGACTCCTCGATTTTCCTTGTTCAGTCGATTTGATCGCAGACTTCTCCTATTTCCTCAGCTTCATGACTTGATGGACGCAGCAAACTTCTCATAGCTTCATGATTTGTTCAGTCATTGCTTCAAATAAATTGATCACAGCAGCAAACTTCTCATTCGATTTGTGAAGAGGATTTTCCTCGGTAATCGACAAGAGGCAAATTTAGTCAAGTTTTCTATTGTTCCTAGCTTTTCCTCCATTTTATCCTCTTCCTAGCGCAGCCCAGCATAGCACCCCCTTGCACGAGAGAAAGATCAAGTGAAAGCAAAGATTCCATCTCCTCTTGCTGTGCGAAAGTCTTGGTCTTAAGGAGTTGCAGAAGGGGCACATCAATTATTCGATTCAAAACCCCTCTATTGTACCCAAAAAAAAAAGGAAGAAAGAAAAAGAGAAAGGGAGACAAAGGAGAAAAAGAAAAAGAAGAAGAAGAAGAAGGAAAAAGAGAGAGAGAGAGAGAAAAAGAAAAGACAAAAGAAAAAAGAGTATTATTTTTCTCCAAGGACGGAGAATGTCTAAGTGGTGGGCAACCTGTAGCGGGGTACTTTGATACACCCCTAAAATAATGTATTTTATATTTTGCTTTTCAAGTTGCAGAAGCCAAGTACAAGGCAAGTTACCTCGAATTCGAGCAAGGGGAGAAAGCGAAGAGCAAGAAAATGGAGAAGAGGGGATCCAGCTCATGAGTTCATGAAGAAGGCAGAATTCCCAATTTCCTACTTCACTAATTTCTCATTTCACCTATTTTCCCAAGTTGCCTATTTTCCCATTTCACCTATTTTCCCAAGTTGCCTAATTTCCCATTTCACCTATTTTCCCAAGTTGCCTAATTTCCCATTTCACCTATTTTCCTAAGTTGCCTATTTTCCCATTTCACCAATTCCCTGAGTCGTCTAATTTTCTCAGTTCACCAATTCTCTAAGTAGTTTAAATTCCTAAGTTGACCAATTTCTCAAACTAGTCTATTTTTTTGGTCAAATTTTACTAGTCAACTTACTCAAAAGTTCACCATTTTTATGAAGTTAGTCTACTTACTTCAAAAGTAGTCTATTTTTTAAGAAAAGGATGTACTTTTGACTTAGTCTATTTTTTCACTTGAAAAAAAGAGACTAAATTTTCTAGATCTCCATATGGTCTAAATTTTCAGCCACTTGCACGCGAAGAACTCATGGACGATGGACGGCGCCAAATACCAGAATTTGGAAGATAGTGATGGTGCGGGAAAAGTGAACCAAGAAGGAAGCTTCCAGAGTACCAAAATTGTCAGAGAACCTGCCAAAGAAGAAACTAATTTCGTCCCCTTTTGCTATCCTTCACTTCCAGAAAAACTATATAAGTAGACCTCTCCTTCAACAAAAAAAGCTCAAAGAGAGACTCGAGGAAGGATTGCACTCCTGCAGCTTTGCCTTCTCGTTGTGTGCATAGAGCTCTTAGCTTACCACTAGTGCTCCACTTGGTAGAATTGGAATCAGCTAGCTTGGCACTCTAGCTTGGCACTCTGAGTGAGTAGTGGGCAAGCAGTTATTGGCCAATCTTCTCTTGCGCAGCTAGTTGGAAGACTAGATTTTGAGCATGTATGTTTAGGGAACCGAAGTCCAGCACTTAAAATGAAGGTGTATGCTTATGTCTCCTACCGATTGCCCAAAGTTTGTATCATCCTCTTTTGAGCTGTTTGTACTCATAATTTCAGCTTCTTTCTCTTATTTCACTGTGTCATTGTATATACTATTCTTCCTTCCCTATTGAGCTGTCAAATTGCAACCCACAGTGCATATTGCACTTAAGAGGACACACCACATCGAGCATATAGATCAAGAAATTGATCTACACAAACCATCAAAGCTATGGCTTTTAAACTTCAAAGAATCAAACCAAGAAACTATCAAGAATTTAAATCAGCTATGTGATCCTGCAATAATCATCCGAATCATTCATGTGAAAAACAATTAGCTTCTAATTGGACATTTTAATTCAGTCTTGTCTTCTTTTCTGATAGGAGAGCTCTACTCCTGTTTGATTTTATGTAAATTATTCTCCTCCTTGCTTCTACAATGAGGCAGAGCAAAAGAGATAAAACAAATATATGATAAGAATATGATATAATAATGAAATCCTTGGTTAGATGTTTGCCGATTCAAATCATTCATGTTTGTTATAGACACTCAAAAGAGGCACTTCTAGCTATCCTACCTTGAATTATGCACTTCTGCTGTTTTCATGGTAATTTACAAATTTTTAAATGTTCACTTGAGCCATAGGCCTTTTACAAAGCATTGGTTCATCCCATACACATAATGTCATTATAACATACAAGCAGCAAAAATTCTGGTGCACAATAGAGCACATATGCTTTTAAGAAGTGCCATGTTGATGACAATACGTAAAAACATGTAAATGTGCACACCACTACATAGGAAACACACAATTACATATAAAGCACACAAATGCGAATCCAGAGAACATGGAGCATTTTGATATTTTTCTTGTCATCTAAGTTTTGTTTTTTACATTTTCAAGGAAGGAAGTTGACTAAATCTTCAACATTAAATGATTCATATCTGAAGTCTACTTTTCAAATAAACCTCATATTTAAAATCTTCAATATCACTCATGAGTGAACAATCAAAGAGATACTTACAGATTGAATGTTGCGATCCTCATCATCAAAGAAAATCACAGAGCTGAAAGGAATCTTCGTTTTCTGATGAATGTTTTCCAAATGTTCTGTCTTGTGTGTCCAACTCGGAAATATTTCCTACATAATGATTAATATTCAGGACATCTCATAGATCCAAGAAATATGATGTACAGAAACTCACCCTGAGCCAAATACAAAGCCAATCTTTGAATTACATCAAGAAGAGTTAAAATTGATGGTAAATATAACAACCATGTTAGCTTAGTCCTCCTTTTATACAGTAATTGTCAAAGGGTCTAGACATTCACAATTACGAATATTCTTAGATGAATTTAATAACCACTATTTAGCTTCTCTGCCAAGATATCTGGAAACCGTGTAAATCAGTAACTTTCCTTACAGAATGCTTGAAAATTATAAGAATCCTAGCAATATAATGGTATGGAAACCAAACATTGAATCGGTAGACATACTGAAAATCATAAAAGTATACCTACATGCTCTGTAAAAACAAATGTCACAAAGAGAAAGCTTTTAGATCCCCACTATATTTGACACTAGAAAACAGGACACAGACTCACACATACATATACCCATTCATGTACATACTCAAATACATACATATACACATTCAAATCCACACCTAAACATAAACGAACATTCTCATATTCACAAATTCACACACCCAAATGTATGAAGAGATTAGTTGTCAGGGTATGCATATATATACATGTACATACACACACACACATTATGACACATACACACACACACACACACACACACACACATATATATATATATATATATATATATATATATATATATATATATATATATATATATATATATATATATATATATATATATATATATATATATATATATGTATATATATATATATATATATATATATATATATATATATATATATAGAGAGAGAGAGAGAGAGAGAGAGAGACACACACACACACATATGTTTGTATGTATGTATGTATGTATGTATGTATGTATGTATCTATATATATATATATATATATATATATATATATATATATATATATATATATATATATATATATATATATATATATATATATATATATATATATATATATATATATATATATATTTACATACCAAAATGAATCCAAGTAAACCCCAAATTCACCCTCAAATGAAAGTGCAACTATAAGCTCATGGTAGTCAACCACAAGACTATATAGCATATCAGCTCCACTATGCACAGTATCGACTCAATATTATGACATCCCCACTAACGTCATCAGTGCCCAATAGTGGGTATAGCGCTAAGAATGAATACATGCTCACACACATACCCCACAATGCACACACACCACGAGCATGAACTCACAAGAAGCTCTGTGAACTGAGTTTCTATCACTTCTGGAAGTGATGGGCAAACTCAGCCATAAGCCTAGCACCAAATGCAAACAAAACATAGGGAAAATTACACAAAATGCATAGTTGATAAGGTATACACACCTAACAACTGGTCACAACTCTGCCGAAGAATCCACAAGTGAAAACTGCATATTCGCTAATACAACAATCATATATACCAGAATGAATCCAGCTAAACCCCAAATTCACCCTCAAATGAAAGTGCAACTATAAGCTCATGGTAGTCAACCACAAGACTATATAGCATATCAGCTCCACTATGCACAGTATCGACTCAATACTATGACATCCCCACTAATGTCATCAGTGCCTAATAGTGGGTATAGCACTAAGAATGAATACATGCTCACACACACACCCTACAATGCACACACACCACGAGCATGAACTTATACACACACACATGTATGTGTGTGTGTGTGTTTGTTTGTTTATGTTCATGTGCATGTGTGTTTGTGTGTGTGTGTGTGTATGTGTGTGTGTATGTGGGTGTGCATGTGCATGTGCATGAATGTGGATGTGAATGTGGATGTGCACATGTATGCGTATGCGTATGCGTATGCGTATGCGTATGCGTATGCGTATGCGTATGCGTATGCGTATGCGTATGCGTATGCGTATGCGTATGCGTATGCGTATGCGTATGCGTATGCGTATGCGTATGCGTATGCGTATGCGTATGCGTATGCGTATGTGTATGCGTCACACATCACGCGTATGCGTATGCATGTGTACGATTTGTATGTGTATGTGCATGTATTTGTATATGTATGTGTGTGTAGTCGTATGTGTATGTGCATATCCATGTGTACATGTATGTGTGTGTATATGTATGTGTATGTTTATGTCTATGTTACCTTGTAGACTACAAATAAGAGAGATAAATTTGCTCTCTCAATCCACACTAGAGAAGATGTTACATGCACACTATCTCTCTGCATTATATTGTCATACTACTTTCCTTACAGCCATTATACCATACTTTTCCCTCTACAGAACCTAGAGGTTAAGTCTCAGCACTTCTTGAAATTGTGGGTATCTACTTATCCATCCTTTGCCATTAGAACACATACTTTTCCCTCTTGAGCATGACAAGGAGATGGTAACCAATCCATTCTTCAACTAGTATAGAAGTTATGGTCCTGTTCCCATCACAATCGGATCATTTTAAGGCTTTGAGGCATGTTTAAGAGTTAACATGCAGACACTTAAACAGAGAATCAAGTTTGACAACTTGATCCTTAGACACTTGTAGATTATTCTAATGAAAATCAGAACATAAATAAACAAACAAACCTAAAACATAAGCTCGCCTTGTTATGCTCTAAGAAACATGATAATAGCATCATGATTCATTTGTGTTCTTAAAGTAGATCAAAAACAAGTAGAAGTAGAACACCGACCGAGTCAAGGAAGGGATCATTTGTTGCTTGATTTTCTCAATGATTGCTCTAACTATTTTCATCTACGACGCTCATGTGGATAAGACATTCTAGGGTTTCCTTGAATGTCAATTTACAGTACTAAGTGCAAATCCTTGAGCAGGGATTCTAGACAGGATGTCAATTATTGTTCGTTTCTTTGGGATGGTACTTCATATTGTACAGTTAGTCTCTAGAGCTTTCAGGAAATCATTTGAGCTTTCTTAGTTGGAGCTAGTCCACATAGTACATGGTTAATATCAACTCCAGGATTGATCAAAACAAGCAGGGCAAATTTGTAAGCCTTTGATGGCATCAATATTTTGGCAGTCCATTCCCTATGATCATTAAAGTATTTGTTCTCCTTATTCCCTACTTGGAAAGAAGTTCTTGTATGTTGCTTTCTTTGGGGATGCTCTTCAATTTTTATCTCTCTGAGAAAAGGTTATGAAACACAGGTTAATACAGAAGAAGATTGACAAAAAAACAGTGGTATTTAGATGAGAAAAGTCAAACAGATTCCAGTGTATCAGATAAAACAGATTCCATGCACACATTATGGAAGATGAACTGCATGCTTGATACGCATAACTACTCAAGTGAGGCAGACAAGATTGCAAAAGCTGGAACCAATCCATGATAAGTACACAATGTTTAAGCATATGTAAACTTACCATGTCCACAAAGAAATCTGTAAGCCCAAGCTTGGTGAGAAAAACTTGAGCAATATCTGGAGTAGGTGTTCGAGATGCAACTGCAAGTTTTACTTCCTTCTCCTTCAATGCATTGAGAATGCCTTTTGCTTGAGGATACAAATAAGGGCTATCCCTCTTGGTACAACACTCACTACCAAAAAGAAAATAAAATATAATTTTCAACGAGATCCTGGCAGGAATAATACATTATCAGATGAAAAACGTGTTACACATTTAACTCAAGGTTTTCCCAAAATGCACAAGTCAAACGAATACTTCATTAGGATCCATGCACATATACACATTGCTTATGCACAAGAAAGTTCAAATTTGAACCTAGACCTCAGGCCCCTCTAAAATACGAGTGCACCTTGGAAGTTCCAACTAACAATCACCTTCCAGGATGGATATTCGAATGCCTCCTGTAAAATTGATATTGGATCCTGGTGGCTTTCACCACTCCATTATATCCATGCAAGATATTCTGCCTTCGGTGCAGTTTACATGGAAAAACAAACATCCCATTGATGAATACGCAAAATGGGGTGAACGAAAAGTAAACTATCCTTCCATCAGAAAACATTTCCAATGAACGGAAGCCATAAGGATTTCAAATTGATCGTAATCATTAATTTACATGTGGTCAATAACTATCCATCTGGAAAACCTAAGAGAGAGACGACAAGAGAAAATATGTAAGTATTCTTGTATATTAGATTTCCCTCAGATTGTGATGATCCTATCATCCCAGATCCCAACAACACTTACTTCAAAGGTATTAATATACATGCATGTGAAGGCAAATGGTGAATGCCGAAAAGTCATGATTCTATATGAATCATAAACAATTGGACTCAAACATGTGACTATTGGTTATATTGACCCAAAAAATCTACAAAATATAACCATAAAATATTGGTTATATTGTATTCAGAATTTACACAAAATGGTCAAAAGAAGTATCAAGTCCTGCTTCATCCTCATTCCTTTAAAGTTTACCCTCCTTCCTTTTCTATAGGCCCACATTATCGAGCAACCTAGGTGTATATTTAATATTATCTGTAATTGCTGTAAAAGATGTGAGAACACTCCATACAAGAAGAGCGACACCACAAAAGTACATGAACAAAAGCAAACAAAAAGCAAATAAAAAGCGAACAAAAAGCACTATCATCAGGTATTGACAGCAAATACACCTAGAAATTAGAATGCTTTAAGCAAGGCACCAAGTGTAGTTGGTCACATATTAATGCTTGTTTAGAAGACCACACAAGAAGCCAGAGCCAGTTACACAGAAACACTGAGTGCTGGAACTCAATCGCATGATTTATTAGTGTAGCACAACAAAACTACAAGTGAGATTGAAATTTGGCTTCCATAGTAATACGTCCATATAGATTCTAGAAACCTAAAAATATAGAGTTATAATGTAAACTGACTTAAAATTGAACAAAGTTTCCACTAAATGTACTGACATGGGCTAATCAGGTTGACCACTACGTTGCATTTACTCCTACAGTGCCAATCTAATGTCCAGATATTCTTCTTCAAAAGATAAAAATTGACTAGATATTTGTTTCTCAACTTGTACTTTGCTAATCCTTCAATGTGTGTCAGCAACAATATCCCATGCAGGTATGAAAGTAAATTACAAATCACCTTCATAAATCCTTCTTCGCATAATGGCAGCTCACTTCAATGTGTTTGGTACTAAAATGAAAATTAGAACTCTGTGTTAAGGCAATGAAAAATGTTTATAGCTCTTAAAAGTTGGTAAGTGAAGATATGACAAGAGTTTTCTCGAGGATGCACTATCCATTGTAGAAGTGGTGGTTTCCCTGTATTCGGATTGCCAAGATAAAATGGATACTGTCCCCAAAGGAAAAATGAGAAAGACTTACTGATTGGTGTTGGTCTGTGTCCCCAAATCAATCCAAATCTGAATCACAATTTGAGAGTCCACTTTTTTCCTTCAGCAATAAGAGGGCAAAAGTTTGTGATAGTTATTCTGGCAAGAACTACGCATATCACAGAGATGGGTGCAAACATATGAAACAAGTTCCGAACAAGACCCCAAGTGTGTTTCAGTTAGTTTTGACTTAAAGATTTTCAGGCAAATAATTGTAAAGTGATTTCATTAGAAGTGCAAAATATAACAGAACTTCAAGAGTTTAAGATGATCAGAGGCTAAAATCTGCTAAGTCTAACAGAAATATGATGCATGCAAGAACTTTCCTTGACCATTATTGTTGGAGTTCGAGGACAAGGGAAGCACATAAAGAGCACGAGAAAGAAGAATAGGCTTGAAGCACAACACTTAGTGTATTGTTAAGTGAATGTACAAAAGATGAATAGCCCATTTGGGTTATAGGCATATATACAAGTCAAGAGGGAAAAGCCTCCTAAAGAGGAAAAGAAGTGCTCCAGCAGTCTTAAGTCTATTCACACAGTGATGTGGTGAACAAGGGACAGACACTCATCTATAAGGAAGTGTCAACCAATGTGGACTAAGATCAATCCACAAAAGGGAGTAAGCCCAAAGCTTTGCAAAAAGCTTCAAACTTTTCACAAGGGACAGCCTTTGCAAAAAGGTCTACAATATTATTCTGTGTGAGCACATGTGCCAAACTTATCTCTCAAGCAGAGAGTTGCTCTCTGACATAATGATAGTGCATCTCAATGTGCTTAATGCAAGCATGGAACACTAAATTCCTTGCAACTGCCAATGCACTCAGACTGTCAGTAAATATGGTTGTGGAAGAAGTGTGACCAACACCCAAGTCATCCATAAGACAATGGAGTCACACACACGGCTGAAGCGGCCAGAGTAGGTTGTCTCTTGCTCAATCAAGATATGCATGTGCTCAATCAAGATATGCAATGAGCTTCCAAGCATGAAGCAAAAACCACTTGTGGACATGAGTGTCATAATAGCTAGCCCAACCGAAGTCAAAAACATCATGTAAATCTGGCAGTATTTACTATTGATCCCTCATCGGGATAAAACAATCAAAGCTGATGGGTATCAGTGACCACATAAGTAGCGGCTATGCATAAATATGCTCCTCTGAGAAACAACAAACTGAATATCAGGCCAAGTAATGGTCTAATAAATGAGACATCCAATAACATATTGATAGAGACCAACATCAAATGCATCTCAAACATCGTGATGATTCCATTGTAAACTTGTTTTCATGGGAGTGGCAATAGGTTTACAATCTTCAAGGCTAAAACATTGCAATAAAGTATCAATGTATTTAATTTGACACAAGACAATGCCGCCATCAACTTGCATAAGTTTAATGCTCAAATATGGAGATGCCTCAAATTTGACATTTCAAAAGAAGCATGCGAATCAACCTTACAATCTCAAATATGCATTTCATTACGACCAGTGAGCATGCAGCATATCATCTACATGAACAACAATGATAAGAAATACATAATCTGCATAGTGTTTACGTACAAGGTGCTTTCAATTGGAGTATTTTGAGATCCATGAGCTGATAAGTAGGCATGTATCTTCCTTCTCATATCAAGCACATGGTGTTTGCTTTCATCCATACAATGCCTTGTTTAAGCTCCACACTTTGTTTTCATGACTTCTCTGCACAAAACCATAGGGCTTAAATACATAACTTTTACAATTTACTGCTTTTCTGTTTTCCTTTCATCTTTATCTTCCTCCTTTGACAATGAAGCATTAGGAGATTTCTGCGTACTAGTAGACGAACTCGATTTACCTTTGTCCTTCTTACTAGCTAAGAAAATTTGATCTCCAACAACCATAATTTGTTGATATATTTAGGTAGTGATGTGTGTGAACACGCTAGGACCACCGGGGCACTTTTTCCCTCTTTAAGAGGTCCCCCCCCTTTGTATATACGCCTATAACCCTAACAGGTTACTTATCTTTGTACATTCTAGTGGCAATACATCCAGTATTGTGTGTTGCATAGAGTGATCACTATCACATGACGCATGTGACATGTCACAAACTATAATCTAAGATGTCTAATGAATCATGAGTCATGACTCCTCAATGTCATCCATCTATGGGATCCTCATCAAATGTACTAGCCCATGATGATGTACTATCCAACTTTGAATGTCCAAACTGAGCTACAATCGCTGCAACGTCTGGCCAAGATCATCTCCGCTAGAAGACGAGGTCGATAACTCCTCCCAATCATGTGCATGCTCTGTAGAAGTCCCAGGGCCACCAATATCACGAACACTAGATGTCCCAGCGTGTTGTCCACGACCTCGGGCTCGTCCACCTCGTCTCGAATAATACTTCCATGGTCGACTAGTAGATGGCAATGATGGATCATCTACACATAGCACAATATTTTCATAAAACAATATATTAGAATTTAGAAAATAGAGTGTAGAATGAAAAATATTCTTATCTATATATTATAATCTGAACTTTATACCTATGTGAGATCTATCTCTTCGGGTGCAACTACGGGTCTGACGCATATGCTTATGAGACTCCATCGCAAGTATGGCAAAGATCTCTCTCTCCTCTTGAAGGATTTGAGGGATATCTTTGACAAGGCTGATATCAATAGAATCTATATTAACCTTCAATTTAAAAATTTCAAAATTATAGATTAAGAGTATACTAAATACAAATATAAATTTTAAATGCATGACTAAATGTCAAAGAATTTATTTATCTGTAAAGGAGCAATGTTATGTCCTTTAGACTCTAACAACTTGAGATTGCAATGGCAATACACTAACTTTTCAAGTTGCGCTCGGCTCAATCTATTCCTCTTTTTTGTATGGAATAGAGCCCATATGCTCCAATTCCTCTCTACAGGTCCTGTACTACAATCTTGCGAAAGTATCGCAAGGAAAGTTTTCTCTGCGATTCACACCTAATTAAATTATTTAAACTTGATTCTTTGATAATAAGATGAAATATTTACTAAAAAATCACTCACCAATATAGGAGTACTAACTCCATATTTCTCCCACCATGTGACCGGAGAAAGAGAGCTACATCACCACATGTCCATCCTGCGATGTACTCAATCAAGATATCCTCAAGAATCTCGTTTGTGCATTGCTCCTTACTCCTCCACAGTGGATGAAGAATATGAGCAACTGCATGGATTGGTTTATGAAACCAATCCCATCGACTTTGGACAACATCCCATAAACCCTTCTTTCTATTAAAAGAATTAAAAAACATATGTAAATAATTATCTAGACTATAATCATACAGATTACAATGACACATATAACATGATACATCATATATGAATCATGAATCATGATATATGTAACATCAAAACATGAACAAGTAGAAAATTGCAATAAATTTACTCTTCCTCTGAAAGTCCATCGACTCGCTGGATGCAATCTTGTATACTGTTGATGTACTCGTATAAAAGGCCAAGAGTGCTACCCTCCATATCTGTAATGCGGAGCACAGTGTATACAGGTTAAATAGCATGTACCAATATCTCTCCCTTCACCCAAAGTTCATCCTCTCCCATGACAAGAGATGAAAACTTTGTGAAGAGAGAATTTCCTTCTCTAACTTCTGATAATTGATACCATTCTTCTGAAACACATGTGCGTAAAAGACCCTTCCTCACTCTCAAGACTCTATCAACGACTATGTACATGTAACAAAAACGGGTGAGAGAAGGTTTTTGGAAATCTAAGGAGGACTCGGGAGTGAGCGCGGAAAATGTTGAGGACTTTAGGGTGGCTAGTGACAAACTTCACTATAAATTTGGCTTTATCTAGGATGGCTTTTACCCATGGAATTCCCCCTATGTCTTCCATGAGTAGATCTAAGCTATGTGATGCACAAGGTGTCCATTTGATTTTGGGATACATATTCTCAACCATACGCCCCATGGACACACAGTTAGCCCCATTGTCAGTCACAAATTGCACCACATTTTCACTCCCCACGTCGTCAATGGCTTTTTGAACATGTGAAAATATGAATTGGCCAATAACCACTCTGCAAGGTGCATGTGCAAGTATGGCACGTAAGAACATTGTGCCCTTGCATGAGGAGACAAGAATGTTGTAAACATTCCTCTTCCTCGTGTCCGACCAGCCATCACATAGAATAGAGCAGCCATACTTTTCCCATGAGCTCTTTCAAGGCTCTCTTCCATGCAAGTGTGTTTGCCACATTGAATGGGATACCACATTCAATGAAGAGCTTGGTTATCTCTCGGGTTGCTTCATTCATTGATTGTTTCTGTATTCCAGCACTCACGCTACCTTTCACAAATATATTTCTCTCTGGAATCTTGGATCTAGGATCCTCAGAGATGCTCACTAGGTTAATGCTCTCAGTGCGGGGCCTTTTGGATGAACTAGGGGTATAATCAATGACATCAATAGGATTGGTTTGCTCTTCATTGCTATGTGACAATGAAGATGAACCAATTGGCATCTTACCCACCCCTTCGCTCAATTGAAAGTGCGCAGTTAGCTCCTCAACAATCCTTGGAAGAATAGAAGTGCATTTTCCAATGCCTCCACCTTTTAAGCCAAGGAGATGATCTTTGATACGAGATGCAGTGCCCATGTAAACCCCCATGCAATACTTGCATTGCCATGTGTTCTTGCCAAGCTCTTTCACATGGTTGCGAATAACATTAAGAGTTCTTCCCATGATGATAAGACTCAAAAGATATTAGTGTAGCCTGTAGGCTTAGGACTATACTTTTATTATCTATAACACTCAAGAACAAGGTTCAAGAGGGCAAATTGCAAGGGGCTGATAATTGAAATCTCACTCAAAATAGATGGCTGAAAATCGAAAGCTCTCTCTCTATAGTGTTGAGATTTCAAGGTAGGCTGGCTGCTGAAATTTGAATACTCAAGAGTCAAGACTCAAGAGGCAAGTTGAATACTCAAGAGTCAAGACAAGCTCTCTCTCTCTCTCTCTCTCTCTCTCTCTCTCTCTCTCTCTCTCTCTCTCTCTCTCTCTCTCTCTCTCTCTCTCTCTCTCTCTCTCTCTCTCTCTCTCTCTCTCTCTCTCTCTCTCTCTCTCTCTCAGAAGAAGACTCTCTCTCGCACACATCAAGTAGAAGTGATTCAAACGAATTTCGAACATAAAGAAACCCTCGGCGATTTTTTTTGGCAAAAACTTGAATAAAAATCGTGATTTTTTATTTAAATCGCGAAGACGACTTTAACGATTTTTATTTAAGAAATCGTGCAATTTTTTTAACTATGAGCATACTCAAGGCAATTAGGAGTTCAAAACACTTTTGAACTATGGTGTCGAAATCGCGATCTAAGCTCGATTCAGCTTCTGAACGGTAGTCAGCCACAACCCTATACAGCCATCAGCGCCATTATACATAGTATCGACTAAATACTATGACCCTTGTGTCCTTTACTGTGAAAAAATTTGCATCACGCAGGTACTTTAGGTGAGACAGTTATGAATATTTGCCATCCGTGGGTTTCAACATTGTGATGTTTTCTGGCACTCTACGCGCTTCTTAGATATTTCCATAGCCTTCGCATACCTTGTAAATTATATTAAGATTCTTTACAGGTTTATGGAGAAATGGTGAGATAATGAAATGGAAAGGCGATAGGGAACGGTGTTGATCGCAGAGAAAGACCAAGAAGTACCAGTAGAATGGCCAAAGCGTGTAATCGAGATCTAAGACCACAAGGCGGGGTAAAATGGAAGCAGCGGAGAGGACGGCGAGCGCTTCCCTCGTCACGTCCTCCTCCGTCATGCCGCCTCGTATCCTTGCTAGAATCCTTCGAAGATGACCAGAGCAACAGAAAGTATTCCGGCTTCCCAGTGAGCGTGTCAGTCGCGTTTCGCACTCCAGTCTCGGACGCTTTCTTTCACGATGGTTTCGTTTTTTGCATGGAAATGTGTTGATTAAAATGATCGAGATTTCTGCGTACGGTCAAAGACTTAAAGTTCGGCTCAGAAATTGTGACGACGTGTCTCTGCCAAATTCCAATGCCCCGAGATGTAAAACAACCATGTTTCTCGTCTCGGATATTCCGGTGGTCTCCAAAGGAATCATGTTTCTCGTCTCGGATATGCCGGTGCAAAGGATGGGTATTCTCTAGAAAGCTCGGAACAGACGAAATAATCCCATTTGGTTTCCCATCTCGAGTAGAGATCGGATCAAACAAGAAGAAATTGTTACTAGTCTTAAACTCTCAAATATGATGTTTGGGGCCTCTTGCTCAATTGTATCCGGGTTTGGGACATAAAGTATCTTCACCTATTGTAAGTTGCTTGGAATCCACACATGAAAGAGCTAAGATGGAACAATGGCAACAAAATAGATCATAAGCGTAAGCCCCCATTCAGACATAGGAAGTTCTTTGTTACTCAGGGCAATAAACTTAACCACAAATGGATCCGTCGTGAAGAACTAAAAGAGAGGCTCTTAAGCTTGAGCCTCCTTTGTATATTCCTTGGTGATAATATTCTCACCAAATGAGTCTTGAATGTTGTGTGTGCTATTCCCCTCCCATCCTATTTATGCTCTTTCTCCCAAAATAGAAAGCTTCTAGAGTGCTATATGTGGCCATCATGCACATTCACTCTTGGTCTCTAAGGTGGAACCTTAGGATAACCTCCGAGATAGGGATCTTGGAAAACAAAGATCTTGTTCTAAACACATTGATATATGATCCAATATGGATCTATGCCTATCTCCCCTTTCCAAAGAACATTGTCATCATGATCAATGAAGAGAATATGAGTGGATACCCTTCCAAGATATCAAATACTTTGGAGGAAACTGATTCTATGTGCAATTCTCTTATCTGTTATCTTCTCTAGAATATCTTGTGTCATGAATGCATTGTGTCATGTATCAACTCATTGTAGGATATGTTAGACGGCCGCCGAACAAAGGACAATTGTACTTAGACAGAGGTTTTTAATGTAGAAAGAACCCTTCTGGAAGTACGCGGTAAAGAAAGATTCGCGTAAAAGCCTTGTAACAAAACTCTATTTAAAGCGATCAGAGAGAGCAGCAGAAGCAGTAGGCAGAGAGCCCAGAGAGCCTCCGCTCCCCGTGTTTTTTTGGAAGTTGCGAATACATTGTGAGAGTTCCCGTTTTGGGGTTACTTTACTGCTTCTACTATGTGCAACGAGTAGAGTGTCTTGGTTCCGTCCTGCCTGTGCACTTTCTCTGTGTAATCATTCGACTGTGTATGTGTGATACACTGTGTGTTACGAGTCGGTACTGCGATTGTGAGAGTCTGTTCGGTAACGAGTTAAAGAGTCCCCTGTGTTTTGGGAGTTACACGTATAAGTGTTGTGTGTGTAGAACAAGAGTAACTCTGCTCTGTTTCGTCTGCTCCCTCCCCTCTCCTGTGTATGTGTTTGTGTGCGTATGTGCGTTATACGCAGTGTTACGAATTGATGCGGTGTTGCAGAGATTCCACTCGGTAATGATTAAAGTATTTCCTAAGCGTTAGTCGACAGGAATGCGTTTGTCTGATCGTTCTTCTGTGGAACACGGACGCATAGAGAACTAACATAGTTCGGTTGTGAGTTATGAGTTTCTGTGAATGGCTGAGCAGGTAGCGTATCTATGTTCGGATTAGGACCAGTAGTGTTCTGAATACGAGTAGAATGATGATAAAGTGCGCGACAAGTTATAGTCAGTAGGTCTTGCAATTTGAATGTGGTACTCGGTAAAGTTGTAAATTGTGCAGAAGGATTTCGTAGTGTGGTCGTGTTAAGCTACCAGCAGTGTGCTTTGTGTATCGATTCTCAGTCCGGATTACTGCTCAACTGTGATAGCAGGTAGATCTTGGAGTACGGGATTCTAAGACTTGATAGCCTTGGTTGATCAGAAACAACTACTGAGCTAAGACGCGCTGACCGAGTAACGAGTGAGTGAGAAGTTGGGAAAATAGTATAGGGCCTCTGTCTAACAGACCCCTACCACTCCCAAGGACCCACGTGGCTAGAGTCCGTTTACTTTTACGGTAAGATTGAACACAGAGAAAGAGAGACTCGGAAATATCTGGTACGCAGGCGTGGAACCAGATTCTGGAGTCTCCGAAGGGTTGTTGCGTTGAAGTAGTACTTAACGACCGCGGTAGGCAATTAACACTTACGATAATCATAAACGACGAGTTAACCTTTAACATTTGGCGCCGTCTGTGGGAAAGTGGCATCCGAACGAGTCACTTACGAGACCGTGGCATTAGAACACCAGCGATCTGTAAGAAGTAAACATCCGGTGACAGTGATTCACTGACAGTAGCAACAGACCCAGATTGTTGCAAACTGCTCAGATAATATCACTGGGCAATGATACATGCCGGTCACGCGATCGGGCGAAACATATCCTAAGAATCGTCAGGATGAAGCACGGAAATCACAAAAGATAGCCTCAGGAGAAGTAGGCATAACTAGATCTGACCCAGTGATCAAGAAAAGTGGAAACGATACAACCAATTCCGGTCATATTCCGGTAGAACGATCAACGCCTTCGATACATTCTGGCGCTACTTCGACCCCACCTATCGAAGATATAGCAAGTCCAGACTCTATCAAAACGCCGTTGGAACCTAGTCTAACAATATCAGATCAAGATTTAGAGATATCCACGGTCAGAAATACGTTAGGAACATTCGGCAAAAGTAGTAAAACAGGGCGTTCTGGCCCAATTTCGGTTCATTCCGGTGAGATTCCGGTGATAGAATCGCCGATCGCTGGCAAAGGTTTAGCCTTTTTTGCGGAATCATCAGCTCAACCTTCGTGTTTGGAAGAAAGATTTCGAATATTAGACATCCAGAAGGAAGGAAAGCTGTTCGAAACCAAGATCCGAAGCATCCTAAGTCGACACAGTACACCGGAAAACGCACCATCCGGTGATACAAGTCCAGATAGTTTATCCGATACAGAAGGAAACCCTGAACCCTTCACAATGAGCGGGCAACACCAACAACAACAACATCAACACCAACAGCTAGGACAGCCAAGGCCGCCGCCAACAGGAGTAACCTACACGAAATTCGGTGGATTCCCAGGAGATGACCCAGACGCCCACGTACGAACTTTCGAGATAAGTTATGCAGTTCTTAACCATCCACCCGATCAGGCGTATAAGGCCATTGTTTTTCAATCCACACTGATCAATGAAGCAGCGAGATGGCTCACGGAATACGATATCAATCATTTCGGTACTTACGAGGCAGTACGAGACGCCTTCTTACAGCGTTTCAGACTAAAGAAGAATCCTGCCGAAATCTTTGAGTATTTACAGAACAACAGACTGAAAGACAACGCTCTTCATGGTGGCCGGAAAGGGTGATGAAGCAAGGTAGCGTCAAATATGGTGCCGATGCAGACGAAAGCAAGACGGGGAGTGACGAAGTGCGAATACGACTGCGGGGAAGAATTGATCATTTCCAGCGACTCGGGAGAAGTAATCATGGCTAGCGATTTGGAAGACGACAGGCGAAACGAACAGGATAATGACGAGGATTTGATGGAGAATATCAAAGAACTTCGACAACATCACCAGAGGATGGGACTCCTACAGTTTGCTAAGTCACCCTGGGGACAGTGGACCTGTTCCGCCACTAGAACAAGTGCGATCAGAAAGGATTGGGGAATTAAATTCCTGGCACGGACCGACAGACAATATAAATGGATATCTCAGCCAGGTGGTGATAGGATACTGTATGGTTACATGCCTTCTGCAGAAGACATGGATTCAACAGCACAGAGGGTACTTTGATTCCATACACGAAGCGATTAAAGCACAAGATCAAGAAGGTGGACCCAGGTAACAACGAAATCAAGAGTAGATTCTTATTATATGTATAAATCGACATGTTTTCAGAAGGGCTTAGATGTTCAGAAAACTATTTAAAGGAAGAGCTGCGAATATCTAAAGCTTTGAGTCCTTGAGGCAACTAGACCAGCTATACGAGTTTGAAGGAATTATGGAGAAAGCGACAACCTACCACGTACAGCAACATATTCGGGATTGGAAGATAGTTGCAGAAACACCCGCAGGATATGGACATTATGAATGATTAACCAGAGTCTTTCTGGTGGACAGCCCAGGCAGACATGCCCTTGGACGAGCCGCGGGCGCAAGTTGCGTTCAAAAACTCGATGATTCGCGGAATTCTGCAATTCACACTACGTATTGCATTTCGCTGCGTTCTTCATCGTTGCAAGAGCCAAAAGGACATTACCAACAGTATTGCACTTGCGGGTTCGAGTCCACCGTGCGTGCCAGTGTTAGACGGCCGCCGAACAAAGGACAATTGTACTTAGACAGAGGTTTTTAATGTAGAAAGAACCCTTCTGGAAGTACGCGGTAAAGAAAGATTCGCGTAAAAGCCTTGTAACAAAACTCTATTTAAAGCGATCAGAGAGAGCAGCAGAAGCAGTAGGCAGAGAGCCCAGAGAGCCTCCGCTCCCCGTGTTTTTTTGGAAGTTGCGAATACATTGTGAGAGTTCCCGTTTTGGGGTTACTTTACTGCTTCTACTATGTGCAACGAGTAGAGTGTCTTGGTTCCGTCCTGCCTGTGCACTTTCTCTGTGTAATCATTCGACTGTGTATGTGTGATACACTGTGTGTTACGAGTCGGTACTGCGATTGTGAGAGTCTGTTCGGTAACGAGTTAAAGAGTCCCCTGTGTTTTGGGAGTTACACGTATAAGTGTTGTGTGTGTAGAACAAGAGTAACTCTGCTCTGTTTCGTCTGCTCCCTCCCCTCTCCTGTGTATGTGTTTGTGTGCGTATATGCGTTATACGCAGTGTTACGAATTGATGCGGTGTTGCAGAGATTCCACTCGGTAATGATTAAAGTATTTCCTAAGCGTTAGTCGACAGGAATGCGTTTGTCTGATCGTTCTTCTGTGGAACACGGACGCATAGAGAACTAACATAGTTCGGTTGTGAGTTATGAGTTTCTGTGAATGGCTGAGCAGGTAGCGTATCTATGTTCGGATTAGGACCAGTAGTGTTCTGAATACGAGTAGAATGATGATAAAGTGCGCGACAAGTTATAGTCAGTAGGTCTTGCAATTTGAATGTGGTACTCGGTAAAGTTGTAAATTGTGCAGAAGGATTTCGTAGTGTGGTCGTGTTAAGCTACCAGCAGTGTGCTTTGTGTATCGATTCTCAGTCCGGATTACTGCTCAACTGTGATAGCAGGTAGATCTTGGAGTACGGGATTCTAAGACTTGATAGCCTTGGTTGATCAGAAACAACTACTGAGCTAAGACGCGCTGACCGAGTAACGAGTGAGTGAGAAGTTGGGAAAATAGTATAGGGCCTCTGTCTAACAGACCCCTACCACTCCCAAGGACCCACGTGGCTAGAGTCCGTTTACTTTTACGGTAAGATTGAACACAGAGAAAGAGAGACTCGGAAATATCTGGTACGCAGGCGTGGAACCAGATTCTGGAGTCTCCGAAGGGTTGTTGCGTTGAAGTAGTACTTAACGACCGCGGTAGGCAATTAACACTTACGATAATCATAAACGACGAGTTAACCTTTAACAGATACTTATGCGGCATGTATGCAACTAAGAGTTATGAGATGTATGCAAGAATCAAGCTGACAAGGAACTGAACTAACTATCTTTTTTTATGCAGTATACCTACATATATCCCTTTCTATCTTCTTCTCTAACATATGTGCCCATAACATATCATCTAATATCTAACTAATCTTCTTGGTTTGACATTCTATTTAAAGATAGTCATTACTACTCTATTTGAGTACATGTCCTAATATTTCCTACTTGTTGATCTCGGCACATAAAAAATTGTACTTGTGAACCAATCCAAAAATTTATCTTGCTAACTTTTGCCAAGATGTTCTCTACACGAAACATCATGGTTACTATTCTTGTTCCTTTAAATATCTTGTTGCAAACCTTTTCTTTTCATTTATCTATTCCAATTTATATTGGAACATTGAACTGAATTTTTTTGCTTTAGAGAGATAAAATTATATTTGTCTCCGTCAACTATGGATCTAGCATGATTACTTACAAACTTGGTATTTGTACCCTTTTGTTTGAACCCTCAACATACTTGGTATGCTCACCCTTTCTATAATGATTAAACACATAACTCTCGTCCATTTGACCACTACTTGGTCACTTTATAACGATGTTCTATGAGTAGCAACATTCATCTAGATTTGTTTTTCTAAGATATCTTGCTTTCCAACTTACTTTGAATTATCTTCATGTAGACTTGCCTTGTTGTCTCTCCTCATTATTCTATGTTGAAGATTTTGACCACAATCTTTCCTTGTATGCTCAATGCAAACCTTGCCTTGTTGTTTAACCTTGTCACTCCCTATTGGGGATCTAGATCACAACCTTTCCTTCTTTGCTCTTTGCAAGGTGATACTTACTCACTCAATTGCTAAATTCTCTCCAAAAACTCACTCAAAATAAAGAGTAAAGAAGGTTGTGTGTGTAGCTCACCTCCCATCCTTTATATCATCTTGCACACAAGATAGTAATGCTCTACAATGCTCTAGTGTGGACTTGTGGCCATCATGCACACTCATTCCCATTACTCCTCAACTACCTTAGGATATCTTCGGGCTAGGGACCTCGGATATACTTAGCCCTTGTCCCATATATGCATAGGATGGCCTGTGTAGATCAATGTCTAACAAGAAACCTTGCCTTCTTGTGTATCTTTGTCGTCCTCTTTTAGAGAGATAGGTAAAGCTATCCCATCTACCCATACTAAACCATAATAGAATCAAAACATGATTCCCATTAGAGTTCTCTTATAAGGTTTCAAAATACCTTGAGACCTCTCACCTCTAGGTTTTTTGTTTTTTGTTCTTAGTCCATAGGACCTAGGTTGGGCTAGTCCTTGTGCTAACTATACATTCTCAACACGTTCTTACTTTATTACTCTCTCTTTTTTATTTATCTTTTTTCTTATTCCTCGTGATCACAATTCTACTTCCATTGTTCATAATCATGGAATCTTTAAGAATGAATGTTCCTATCCTCTCAAATGTATAACTAACACTTCTTTGGTATGTAACATTACCCTATAACTATTCTAGAGTCCTTTGTGAGGTTTTGAATAGGCATGTTAGGAATGTTACCTATAAAAACATGTAATTACCTTATTTTAATGACCTTGGTAGTACTTGCCCCTGTCTTAAGATTGTTGTCGGATCTTGTAGATCATGCATACACAGAGACAATACGATATCTGTAACACACAAAACCAAAGATGTGCAGTATATAAAATACTACACAATACTGGGTACAATCTCTCCCCATGCACTCTATCATAATGAGCCTCCGGAGTTATGTATTTGAGATGATTTGTATCATTATTTGCATCATTATTTGAGATTATTTGCATCATTATTTGTGTCATAATGAGCCTCCAGAGTTGTGTATTTATAGACTTCCATTACGTCCAAAGATGGAAGTTACAATGAGGGTGGGTGCTTCAAAAATTAGGTGTGTGAGGAAAAATTTACTTATTTTTATGGTGAGCCTTAGCTTTTATTTACAAAATTTGCTTTTATTTACAAAAGTTGCTTTTATTTACTAAAGTTGCTTTTATTTACAAAAGTTGCTTTTATTTACAAAATTTGCTTTCTATAATGATCCTTATCTTCAACCACTATTTTTAAAACTTTCTAGAATGAACCCTCTAGGTGGTTCTTTTACGTACAAAATAAAAATAAAATATAATCTCCCTATTTGTGCCCTCATGAGCCTTCACATGCTAAATCAAAGAACAAAGCACGTTAAAACCTCAATAAAATAAACTCCAATAATTCAACATTCCATATCTAATAACAAAGAGCTATCTTGGTCTTGTTCTTCAATTCTTTTTCTCAATCTAAGATTTTCATTCAATTATATCATACATGTGGTATTTAATATTTTAATTTGATTAGAATGCTACTAGCATTCATCTTAATATCTGCTTATTAATGATTACTAAAAATCATCACACAAATTGTATCGATATGTGTTATGGAGTCCTTGCTTAGATCTTCTTGATTGAAATACCCTAAGATCTTGGGACTCTCACCTTTATCTACATCTATAGGTGCCCTAGAGTCCTCTCTAAGATCTACTGATTCACATAATTATAAGATATTAGAGCTCACACCTCTTGACTTTTTGTTGTATCTTGACATTGGCCATACATTTTGCCTTTGTCTTAGGCATCTCCAATCGTAAGAGTGTATGCTTATCGAATTCCTAAGTTTTTATGATATCTTGAAAGAAATGCTTTGAGCACTATTGCTCATTATTTCACATCAAGAACCTCTTGAGAATGACTTATTCTTGGTTGCCTTTTATCAAGATGCCCTATAATATGTATCTTCCTTACTTCAAGTGTCCTACAACTTTTCTTAAATCTGGAATTCTCATTTGCAAGTCTTCGTGCACATAAGCTAACCTTCGTAACTTAATCATTTACTTTTGTTGATTATTTTGAACAATCTAACTATATCTTTTGTACTCTATACTTATGTTGGAGATTCACTCACTAATTAGGCATAACGACATAAAGATGAAGAGAAGCAGAAACAAAGCATTTAGAAAATCAAAGCCTTAGTGAAGGGACAAATTCACGTATGTAATATACAGTGTAGAAACCTCCAGAATTACGAGTTTTGAATCTCGGATCAAAATGTATATAAGAGAATTGAGAGAGTGCTTACTATATAGAAGAGAATATGAGCAGGAGAGCTGTTGTAGAAGCGCTTGTAGTAGACGCAAGTGTGCGTATGTAGAGATTAATAATAGAACCTAAAATGTAGGGTGTTCATTTGTAAGAGAGATGGTAAGGAGACACTACTCAACATAGGAGAGTTCTCGTGGCTATGAGCGAAGTGAGGCCAAGCCAGTTTGTACACATCTTCTCTAATAGAAAACACATGTTCATGTGGAAGTCTTTGAGCGCATTCTTTGTATGTGAAGAAATCAAAGTGATTTCATGTTACTGTGAAAGTTAGTTAACAGTTACAATTTTCTCAATAAACATTTTTCTAGTACTTCTGAGAGTTAGATCTCGCAGCATAGTGTAAAGATTTTTATGAGTGATAGCTCATCTTGAAGCTAGGAGTATGAACTACAAATTGATCAAAAGAGTTTTGTGAAACGGGACATGTACACAGTACAAAGTCTAACCGTAAAAGACATTCAGAACTGGTGAAGTTTTTTCTCAAACTTCAGATAGAGTTCATTTACTGAAGGAAGCTCAGGTATTACTTCCTTATCTCAATTACAAACATTTGAGGTAACTACAAACAGAATTGCAATTGATTCTGGTAAGATTACGATGACAGTCCGGTGAAGTTCTAGTGAAATTACGGTGAGTTCAAAACACAGTTTTTACAAAGTTAAGTGACGGAGAGATTATTTAACTGTAAGCAAACACAATAGCGTAAAGTTTGAGGTAAATCAGTTCAGAATTAAAGCTTGAAGGAAACGCGAAGCTTTCTGTAAAGTGAATTTTCAGTTTTCACTAAAGACAGTTATAAAGTTTTCAGTTTTAGAAGGTTGCTAAGCTACTGATGATTATAGAGGTGTTCTAATATCACTCTAGCTTAGTTCTAGTTGAGGCATGGCAATTTTTCGCAGTCTTGTTAGTGAACAAGCCTTTGCTGCAACATCATATAACCTCAACAAGTGGTATCAGAGCATAAAAGATTCTGAAGAGCAGAAGCATTCTCAATAGTAAATGAAAGTGAAGATACAAGAGAATTCGAAGAACTTTCACAAGAAAGGTGAAAGCTGAAGTGATCAACAGCAAACGGAATCAAAGAAGCGTTCCGAAGTCATTCTCAAGGGTAAAGGTTTGTAAAAAGTAAAACCTTTTAACATTAGACTCGCCGAAAGTAACAGAAACAAGAAGATTATGGCAGATCATATCTCTATTGACAAATTGGACAGAGATAATTATCCCACATGGGTAATGCGCATGGAAGCCTTATTTATGAGTAAGGACTTAATGATATATGTGACAGGAGAAGAAAAGAAGCCGACTTTCGAAGATGACAGTCAACCAAAGAAAGAAGAGTTAGAAGCTTTGAAGCTGTGGTAGAAGAAAGATGCAACGGCAAGAGCGTATATATACAATACCATTACAGATCATCTACTACCGCACATTAGAGGTCTGGAGAAAGTGGAAGACATATGGAGTGCATTGGAAGATCATTTCCAAAATACGACAAAAGCTAGGAAGGCTAGCTTATGGTCAGAGTTTACAACGTTCAAGAAAAAGCAAAGTCAAAGCATTAGTGATTATGTCACTAAGATGAAAGACTTGGCGGACAGTCTTGGATCTATTGATGAAGATATCGAAGATCACAGGTTAATAGCACAAGTGCTTGCAGGATTAAGAGGAGATGAAAGGTGGAAACCTTTAGTACTGTCAACTGAACTTTCTTTAAATCATTTTGTACCAGATTTAAATCAGTTGCTTGGACTAATGTTAACGTTTGAGCAAGATTTGAAGACAGACGGAGATAAAGGACATAGTTCGGCTATGTATGCAAAGAATAAGAAGAAAGGTGATAAAGGTAAACAAAAAGATGAATAAGAGATGTCTACTCAAACAAATTTTGCAAGAGGAAGAGGTAACGTAAGAAGTAAAAGTAGAGGTAAAGGAAGAGGTAATCATACTAACAACAAGAAGACTTTTTGGATCTGTGGATTAAGCAATCATTTGGCTCATGATTGCTGGCATAATTCTCAAGGATCAAGTCAGAATCAGAACAATAATAGTAGAGGCAGAAGTGGAAGATATCAAAGAGGAAGACAAAGCCAAAGAGGCGGATATGGTAGAGGTGGAGCAAGAAGTTGGGGACAGAATCAGTCTCACAACACTACCTACTACAACTATGCGAATGATACACAGAACGATGATCATACAACGTTGATGATGAATTTGATAAGTACGTCAGAGAATGAAGATCTCAAGGTATTCTATATTGACTCTGGTTGTTCAAATCATTTGTTAGGAAATATAGAATTGTTATCAGAACTGGAAGGAGGCATGTCAAATCATACAGTACAAATAGGTTGAAGATCTAGAGAAAGGATACAAACAAATTGTTCATGGTAAAAAGGAAGGTAGACTTTTTACTCTTAAAGTACAAGGGAATGTTGGTCAAGCCTTGATCACACATGGTGACGAGGTGTTTACAGGGTTAGACCTCTGGCATAACAGTTTAGGACATTTTAATGAAAAAGGAATCAAAATGATGGTGGAAAAACAGTCTGTAAAAGGATTCCCGAATATGAAGAATCAACATATGATTCACAAATGTGAAGCTTGTTAGATGGGAAAAGCCCACAGGTTACCATTTCAGAAAAATGGTTACAAACATGATGGTGTGCTAGAGCTCATACATACAGATGTATGGGGACCGACAAAAGAAGGATCTATCAGTGGATCAAGGTATTACGTTCTTTTTATTGATGATGCAACGAGATGGATAACACTTTATGTTTTGAAAGAGAAGTCAGAAGTGCTTGAAGCTTTCATGCATATGCTGAAAGACTTACAGGACAAAAACTCAAAAGACTAAGGTCTGATGGAGGAGGAGAATATTTTTCTCAAGAGTTCAATGATTATCTGTGGAATGCAGGTATCAAAAGAGAAATAACTTGCAGGTATACACCGCAACAAAATGGAGTAGCAAAAAGGAGAAACCGAACTCTAATTGAGTTTGCAAGAGCAATGTTAAAGGAGAAGAATTGTCCAAACTATCTTTGGGTTGAGGCTGTAAATACAGGCACATATCTTGTAAACAGATTACCATGTACATCTTTAAATGGGATGACCCCTTATGAAGCCTGGTGGGGTAAGAAACCAACACTTGATCATTGTAAAGTGTTTGGATCAGTTGCTTATGCTTATGTACCATCACAACTGAGACATAAGCTTGAACCAAAATCTGAAAAATATGTGTTCATCGGATATGATGAAAAACAGATGGGTTATAGGTTATGGAGTCCTCTAACCAAACATTTTATTGTTTCCAGAGATGTGACATTTGATGAAGGAAAGAGCTGGTATACAGATAAAGAGCATAGTGTTGAAACACTTGAAGAAGAGATAAGAAGAATTGAAAAAGGTAAATCACGTATGAAGGTAAATGGAGATGAAGATCACATGCAGGCAAGTACGTCCAGGATCGGATCAGGTATGAGAAACGAAGATGGACCAAGATTTGATGAAGATGTGTATTTAGATACACATGAAGAATATGAGCTAAGAAGGCCAAACAGAGTAAGGAAACAACCAACAAGGTATTCCTATGACACTTCTTATTTGACTCAGAAAAACTATGCTTACTTAGTAAAGGAAGATGAAGAACCTCAGAATTACAGTGAAGCAAAAGGTAAGGAACAATGGGAAGAAGCGATGAAGGAGGAGTTTAAAGCGCTGGAAGAGAACAAGACTTGGGAAATTGTTCCAAAACCAAATGGTAAGAAAGTGATTGGAAATAATTGGGTTTATAAAGTTAAGAAACTTGCAGATGGAAGGATAGCCAGATACAAAGCTAGACTAGTGGTCAAAGGCTATGCTTAGATGCATGGTATAGATTATGATGAGATATTTAGTCCGGTGGCAAAGATGTCAACCATAAGGACATTGATTGCTATAGCAGCATCAAAAGGATGGAAGCTAAGTCAGCTGGATATAAAGAATGCATTTTTAAATGGATATATATCAGATGAAGTCTACATGGAACAACCTGAAGGGTTTGTAAGTTCCAGTTACCCAAATCATGTTTGCAGATTAAGAAGAGCTCTCTATGGATTGAAGCAAGCTCCAAGAGCCTGGAATTACAGACTTGTGAAGTATCTCAATGATCTTGGATACCAAAGCTCAAAAGCAGATGCAAGTCTACTTATTAAGAGAACGGATGAAGGTATGATCTACATTTGTATTTATGTAGATGACATTATAATCACAGGTACCTCAGATGAAGGAATCAAGAAGGTAAAAAGATTACTTGAAAAAGAGTTCAAGATTAGTGATCTAGGAAAGTTATCATACTTTCTTGGAATGGAAGTCACATATACAAATCATGGTGTATATGTTTCACAAGAAATGTATCTCCTAAACTTAGTAAAGAAGTTTAACATGGAGAATTGCAGAGAAGCTTCAACACCGCTTGAAGTAAATCATAAACTCAGCAAATATGGTGGTGCAGATTTTAAAGATATGAAGAAGTATCAGTCGTTAGTGGGAAGTTTAATTTATGCTACATTAACAAGACCTGATCTCAATTATGCAGTGGGAGTTCTCTCACAGTTCATGCATTGTCTGAAGGATCAACATTGGGTTGCAGGACAAAGAGTTCTTAGATATATCAAAAGAACTATAAAAGAAGGATTATATTATCCTTTTACATCAGATATAAAGCTGAGAGCATACAGTGACTCAGACTGGGCAGGAAGTCAAGATGACAGAAGGTCAACACATGGGTATATGATATACCTGGGAGATAAGCTTGTAAGCTGGTGTTCAAAGAAGCAACACACAGTGGCTTTATCGTCAACAGAAGCTGAATATAAAGGACTTGTGGAAGCAGCTAAAGAAGTGATATGGATGCAGACTTTGTTCAAAAGCATTGGTATTGATCAAGGTATACCTATCATACATGGAGACAATATGAGCTCGTTGTATCTTGTAGCAAATCTAGTATTTCATGCAAGAACAAAACACATAGAAATTCAATATCATTTTCTGAGGGAAAAGGTAATGGAGAAGGAGAGGAAATAGTATTCACTCCTACAAAAGATCAAATTGCAGATATTCTGACAAAGAGCTTGGATGGAGTAAAGACAAGCAGATTCAAAGGAATGGCAGGAATAAAAGAAAAGAGGAATATATGAAAGACCGGAAGATGCTAATTAGTGATTGAGGGGGAGTTGTTGGAGATTCACTCACTAATTAGGCATAACGACATAAAGATGAAGAGAAGCAGAAACAAAGCATTTAGAAAATCAAAGCCTTAGTGAAGGGACAAATTCACGTTTGTAATATACAGTGTAGAAACTTCTAGAAGTACGAGTTTTGAGTCTCGGATCAAAATGCATATAAGAGAATTGAGAGAGTGCTTAGTATATAGAAGAGAATATGAGCACGAGAGCTACTGTAGAAGCGCTTGTAGTAGACGCAAGTGTGTGTATGTAGAGATGAATAATAGAACCTGAAATGTAGGGTATTCATCTGTAAGAGAGATGGTAAGGAGACACTACTCAGCATAGGAGAGTTCTCGTGGCTATGAGCGAAGTGAGGCCAAGCCAATTTGTACACATCTTCTCTAATAGAAAACACATGTTCATGTGGAAGTTTTTGAGCGCATTCTTTGTATGTGAAGAAATCAAAGTGATTTCATGTTACTGTGAAAGTTAGTTAACAGTTACAATTTTCTCAGTAAACATTTTTCCGGTACTTCTGAGAGATTAGATCTCACAGCACAGTGTAAAGATTTTTATGAGTGCTAGCTCATCTTGAAGCTAGGAGTATGAACTACAAACTGATCAAAAGAGTTTTGTGAAACGGGACATGCACACAGTACAAAGTCTAACCGTAAAAGACATTCAGAATTGGTGAAGTTTTTTCTCAAACTTCAGATAGAGTTCATTTACTAAAGGAAGCTCAGGTATTACTTCCTTATCTCAATTACAAACATTTGAAGTAACTACAAACAGAATTGCAATTGATTTTGGTAAGATTCCGGTAAGATTATAGTGACAGTCCGGTAATAGTCTGGTGAAGTTACAGTGAAATTACGGTGAGTTCAAAACACAGTTTTTACACAGTTAAGTGACAGAGAGATTATTTAACTGTAAGCAAACACAGTAGTGTAAAGTTTGAGGTAAATCAGTTCAGAATTAAAGCTTGAAGGAAACGCGAAGCTTTCTATAAAGTGAATTTTCAGTTTTCACTAAAGACAGTTATAAAGTTTTCAGTTTCAGAAGGTTGCTAAGCTACTGATGATTATAGAGGTGTTCTAATATCACTCTAGCTTAGTTCTAGTTGAGGCGTGGCAATTTTCTGCAGTCTTGTTAGTGAACAAGCTTTTGCCGCGACATCATATAACCTCAACAACTTAGAGCATTTATTTATATTTTTGGATTATTGTATGTTTTCATCAACTAGGTACAAAATATATATTTTATTCTTATAGTTTATTCCAATATCACCATCCATGTGTTTAGTTAAAGCACAAAATCTTAGATTTAGTATATTAACCTACATCATTGTTGATGTTATTTACATCATCTTGATGTTTATACTAATTCGATTCATGACCTATCTACACAACCAAAATGGTGCAGAGTCCAAAATTATCGGGGTTCTTAAATCATTGATCTCATTGAACTCATCACCCTAAGGGGTTTGAGAGGCTAAGTGCCTCTTATGGAAGTGGCTGCTGTTATGGAACACTTATTCACCTCTGGAGAAATACTAACAAATGCAACCGATAAGTATATTTTTATATAAAAATCTGAAATTTAATATTAGGTGAATACGATAGAGGGTATTCCTATACACGACAGTCACATATCGCAAGTTTTTAAAGATTCCAAAAGTCGCCTAACATTGGTGCACTCTAGTGGACTCAAACCAAGGTCTCCTCATCCATAGGGTCATCTGCTAAGTCCTCATGAATTTGGCCAGAAAGAAAAACCAAGTGCTCATTCTAGGTTGTCTTGAGGTTTTTCCATAGATTATGGACGAGCTACTACAGCATGGATTGTTGAGGAATGGTCCCTTCCCATGATGTTGAAGCTACATGGGAGGCTTTGTAAATGGTTGCCTTGGCCGTTGTAGCTTCTAATCTCCATTCTTTGATAGTTTGTATGTAAGCAGTGTCTAGAGGCACTATTTGAATGGCATTCGATTTCTGTAATTCTTTGGTCTTTATGAACAATGGTCTTTAGTTGTTCTTAATATTGGTTGGCTTGTACTTGGATATCATGGATTGTCACCTCTTTTCCATGGATGGTGTTCTGCAAAGTAATTATCTATCTTTCTCATTCTAAGATGGTTTGTTTTGCTTGATATGATTGGCGGCATTCTACAACTGTAAGAAAAATAATTGATTTAATTGTAAGAAAAGTTTGTACTTTCGTTCTACAATTGATTGCTTTCTTGGTAAAATCGTCCATATTCTGCTTCTTTGGCTCTAACATTGGCCTTTAATGTTTCCAAATAGACTGAAGGTTTTGGATTTCATTACTGAGCTCTACATTCTTCCCCCATAGTGATTGCAATAACTGCTTGGAGGGGAGCAATTTGTCAATCTCCTCTTCTTGTTATTATTGCATTGTATTTTTCATTCATTGAAGTTCTAAATGATATTGTTGGACTTCAAAATGTGATGTACAATTGTTAGCGATGATGATTCCATTGGTGGTAGGGATGCATTCTCAAACCATTAACCAAAACTTTAATGATTTGTTTGGTTAAACTTTCAGAGCATGAAAGCGACAAGTCCAATTTATTAATTAATGATAAAAGGTCACGACCATTGAATTTTAAATTTTCCTCTACTTTTTTAATTTTTGAGTAAAATATTAGAACCATATCACCAATGCTAAAAAGAGGCATTTTCAAATTACGATCGTGCTAATTTTTCTATTTGTCCTACATCGCTTGCAAAATCAGAAACTCTCATATTTATCCGCTTCTAAGTGGCACAGATTTTCGATGCAATGTCCGAGGGATTCGTCTAGCAAAAGTTGATGTTGTACTACTATCAATAAATTGGATGCTACAATTTCAAAGGATAGGATTGCTTCTAGAGCAAATGCTAATTTAAAAGGATTAAATCCATATGTAGTAGGATAAGCTCAAAGTTTCCTCGATAGATACTGATCCTAGTGTTCTATGATCATCTTCTAGAGTATGTGCAAGAGAGCCTTATTAGTTCTTTTTGTAAGGCCATTTTCTATGGGATAGTATGGAGAGCTAAATTTATGCTTAATTGTATAATGGTCCATAATATACTAGATAACTAAATTCATAAAATAAAGGTAACCCAAAGCATGAAAAAGGTTCCTTAGTTAATTATTGAGATATTTCTATTGCATTTTCCTGCTCAAGTGGACAATCTTTTGCCCATTTTGTACCATAAGTAGTAGAAGTGAGAAGATCCACATTACCAAAATTTATAATCCGATAGATAGGACCAACAAAATCCAAAACCCATTTTTAAAGTGATGTAGTGGTAGAACAAGTTGTAGCAGAAATACATGTTGCAGGAGTGGTTCTTTCAATCGTTGACAAGTTTCACAAGTTAAAATAAAACAACAAACATCTTTTTGTAGAGTAGGCTAGAGGCCAGATTGCACGATTTTTTTGCTAGTGAACTCTACCTCTAAATGCCATGTTGCAAGGTGATTATGTGCTTTTGAAATGATTGTTAATTTCTTGTGGGGTTGAGCACACATAAGCCATGTGCTAATAATGTCTTGGTGATATAATTGGTCTACTAGAATTCATAATTGTTTGCTACATCGAGAGAGCTTCTCATTGGCGATTCTGGAAAAGTATGAAGGCATAATCCCATTTTCCAAAAAAGTGTAAAGTAATTAATACCATGTACAATTGGTTGAGTGACTCAAGGGATGAGGATCAAGATTTGGTGATTGTTCAACAATTTCAAAAAATTTTGCATATGGGAAAGTGTCTTTGATGCCCTCTGGTGGTTCTCTAGAATCTAATTGAGACATATAATCTACAATACTATGTGATGAACCTGATGCCAAATTTCAAAGTCGAATTCTTCTAGAAGTAGAGCCCCACCAAGCAAGTCATCTAATTAGTGCTTGCTGACATACAAAATAAGGTATAAGAGCCAAGTGATCCACATGAAATGTGAATTTTTTGACAAGGAGAGAATGGAAAATTCTTTTAATCGAATAAATTAGTCCTAAAAATTCTTGTTTAGTAACATAATAATTATGTTATGCTATAGATCATTGGTAACTTGCATAATAAATCCCAATTGGGAGCTTACATAACTAGTGCTTGGATAATGAGGTACTTCAATCGATTAAAGGTTTTACATTCATTACCAAACTAAATTGAATGAGGGACACATGCATTAATCTATCAAGTTTAATTGTTACATGACCAAACACCTTAAATGCATGCAGTGCCATTTAATCTACCCTAGGAATCTTTATACTTCTTTAGGAGTAGGGGATTGAGCTTTTCAAATATTCACAACTTTATCAAGATCAACAATAATACCTGCTTTAGAAATAATATGATCCAAAAGTTTTTCGCAATTGACTATGAAAATGGGCTTCAAAGGATTTAAGCAAAGCCTTACTTCCTCACAACACTGAAAACCGAGTTGTAAATGCTGTAGATGTAAATGCATAAGTCCTAATACAGAGAAATCATGTAGGAAAATTCATAAAAGATCCATGGGATATGGAGAGAAGATTTCCTACCTACAACTTTGAAAGGTGCTATGTGCATCTCGTGTTTCAAACCACATAAATCTACAAGCAAAAACACCCCAGTTGGTAATGAAAGCGGCTTATATCACAATAGGTCATAACCATTTCAAATTTTCCATAGGAACTATGAATCTCACATTTAATAATTCGTCAATTTTGTGTTTAATTACTTTGGCATAATTCCGGTCTAAGAAGAATGCGGTGCTAATATAATATGGTGTTAAGACCCTGCATGTTAGCATATTCTAAACAAAAAACATTCTGGAACTCTATGAGTAAGTTAAGAAGTTGGGTCCAAAATGGTTCTGCTTACCCTATACACATTCTGATAGGACAAGGATTTATTAATATTAGTGATAGTTTTACGAGAGATTGGTGAGTCTCATTACATTCAACACTTGGTCGAGCTGGTTCTAGCAGCATGATATTGTTTACAAATGGTTCTGCATGAGGCCACAGATATCTCATCACTATGTGATAAACATTAATAACATCGATTGTGAGTAAATCCTATTCATCAATTAGAAATGCATGCCCTCATCTTTTGGGATTCCATCTACTAAATGGGTAGGTTCTGACAAGAAGGAAAGGTGATTGCTAGACCAATCTTGTACTAGTTTTGCTTGCTTAGGCCATGAGTGTCCACTAAGCACATTATAATCGGCTTCTCCTCCAATGAGGTCGAGAACCACGAAAGTTAATATAAAAGTAGCCCCTTGCATGATGACAAGGATATCTCTGATAATATCTAATGGCTTCACTCTTGACTGCACCTCCATATAACAAAGAAAGGCGTTGGTATCCCTTCCATCCAAGTTGATTGCAAATGTTGAGCATGTTGATATTAACACTAGAGCCTCGATCAATAAGAACTTTGTTAATCTATTTGTTTTGATGCCAAAACATGATAAGTGGATCTCCATGATCAACAAACCCACTCTCTACATGTGTAACATTGTGCAATGGTGTTGGAGGAAGCTTATCTTCTAATTGTCTCAGGATTTCATGACTAAAAACTAGATAAAGAAAGGAGCTTGCCTAAAGGAATTCGAATAGGTAGCTGGAGTGTCATACTATTTTTTTTAGACTAGTTGTAGTTCAACATGTGGTTGATCATTGTAGTTTGAAGAAATGGATTGTGGCACTTTCGTGATGTTTGGAACAGTCTCAGGGGATTCTTCAGTAGAGTGTGGATCCAAGCTCAAAATGATTTCCAAGTTAGCTAAAACAAGCTCCAAAATTGATCTAGCATTGTCTGGTGCATACTTCGGTGTCACTCTAGTGTTGTTTGGGTTATTATGTATTATCTCTTGGTCATTCATATGTCTTTGTTGGGAGTGTTCTCCTAACTTGAATGTAAATTGTGGAGGTCATTCTGCAACCAACACTGAGTCACAACAAAGGAGAACAAAGACATGTTCTCTATTCCTTTTTGCCTAAAGACCATGAAATCAGGCAATAAAATGGTCATTTCACAATATCTAGAAAAAAACACGTGTACTTGCTTGTAAATATTGATGAGAACCTTTATCCTATAACCCAAGTAGTCAAGATAGATATGTTAAAATGCTTTGTGCCATGAAAACTAATCGTTCAACATGATCAAGAATCCCACATCATGACCTTTGATAAGAGATCAGCGTTAAAGGTACATGTAAGAATTGGCAAAACTCCTTCATTACATCTAGAACCTCAACAAGCACTGGTTAATCGAAATTCACAGTACATGTGTTGCAAAAGTCGTCAACATTTTAACAAGGCAATTAACATCATCCCTTTGTATAGTTAAGATCCTCATTGAATGTAGGGCCATTTTCATAGCATATGAAATGAATATCACAAAAGCATTCCCAAGAGAAGATTATAATCAACAAAATTATATTAACAAACATTCACACATTCATCAGAGAAATGCGCAAGATAAGTATATCTTTGCACAAAATGGAAGCAGAACTTGGCATTATATTTCTACTAAAATGATCTTTACATTTCATGTATGTTTTACAAGAGTAATAAGACTCTACAATAGAAGCTGATCATAGGTTTCCTTAGGCGCATGCATAATGGGATCCTCTGGAGCCCTAAAACACATCTCCTGCCTCTCTTGCTCCAAGATTGGCTCTTCAAGGTCAGCCATGTCTCTCGATTCATCTGCAAGTGGGGGAACAGGCTCCCTTGAAGCTGGTTGGAATCTCTCTGTGTCTGCATTGTGCTTCCTTCCAACCTCTTGGTCTTCATCTGGGCATTCATTCAACCCATTGATTCTCATTCTAATGAAGCTCACTTGAGCATCATCCTTCTCCACAGCTATGCATCGCCTGAACATCTTTAAGGAGCAAGCAAGAGTCATCCCTGAAACAGACAAAACCACTTAGAGGCCAATCAGCATCATATGTAATGAGAAATATTACAATTGAAATTACCTGTGCCCAAAAAAAGGTCGAGAACCAAGTCATCATCATTGGAGAATAGTTGAATCAATATCATTATTAGCTTTTGTGGCTTTTGATAGGGGTTAACCATTGTCTTGTCCCCAGCTACATGATGAAGTTTCTTGGTAACAACTGGGAACATGAGCACATTGGAGATCCCATTCTCATTGTAGTGCTCCTTGACTCTCCTTTTGCTTACTTCATCATAATAGCCAACTGTAATGCATTCAGTGGAGCTCACAAACCTATGCAAAGGAGTATGATTCACGTTTGTCTTCACCCTGCCAACGAGAACTATAAGTGAAAGAGCGAATCATTAAAGCCATGGAGATAGAAAGAAGATCACTTACCATGTGAGGCACTCCACAGCATGACATCTTGACTTCAGAGCAGTTGAAACAGAGAAAGACTAGTCTCTGCTATGGAAAATTACTATCCTCCAAAGAGGAGACATAGTCAAATCGGCAAAATCGGTGACCACCTTCTGAATTTGAGGGTGCTTGAAAGGCTCATCATCATTCATTGATCCCAACATTCTAAATCCATAGGGTATGTCTATAAGAAGGGAGAAATGTTTTCTAGGCACAACAGTAAAAGTATTATTTACATCACTACAGAATACATTGTAATATATAGCCCTAAGTGGGTCTAGGGGATTGGAGAAACATTTAAGATCAGGTTCATCATCAAAATCTATCTCCTTGGCTTTCAGTCTGGATTTCTCATGCCTTGCTCTTTGAATGTGAGCCAGGAATGCAAGGGGGCAATCATCTTATACCTCTGCAGACTTGCTTTTCCTTGGTTTCTGTAGAAACAAGTGGAAAGAATCAAATGAGCTCTTTGATAAGCAAGTGGAAACATGAGGAATCGATGCGTGGCATCGATTTCTTGTCTGGGTCGATGCCAGGCATCGACTTTCTGCTGAAAGACGATGCCTAGCATCGATCTCTCACATAAGTCGATGCATGGCATCGACTTAGGCCACCAGGTCGATGCCAAGCATCAACTTTCGATAGTAAATCGATGCCAGGCATCGACATTCAGCAGTAAGTCAATGCCAAGCATCGACATTCAGCAGTAAGTCAATGCCAGGAATCGAGTTGCTACTAAAAGTCGATGCTTGGCATCGAATTGGTGGTACATTGAATGCAGGCATCGAGCCAGATAGCAAACCAGGCATCCTCTCTCAAAATAGAACCTACCCAATCACGAAACAGGATAAAATACTCTGATAAAGCTTTGTATGATGAGGTGGTTGGATAGTCTGCTTGGACCTCTGTCCAAGAAAAGCAACCCAGCCTCTTCATCATCACCTCCTGAATCTTCATGTATACTTTATGACTACAGTCACAAAAATGAAAGGGATACTAGGTTAGACCAGAGACATGGGAGGAGGGAAAAAAGACCTGAGTAACATACATACTTATTTAGCTCAGTCACCATCTCCTCCAGGCTTAGCTCCTTGGAGATTACCCTTGACAAAGTTGATATAATCAACGTATCATCTTTGATTCCTTGAAGGGCTCTACATGGTGTCAACTTCATGTCCTCAGGAGCCTCTTCAATCGAAAGGTCAACTTTCCTTCCCTTCCCCTCACATCAACCTGAGGGTCTTGCCTCGACTTCTGTTGCTTTTGGCCCTTGACCTCCTTGTTCTCCCACATTGATAGATTTTGCACTCTGCATACCTAAAGAAGAATGTGGTGGGGTGCTCCTTCACTAGCTGTCTGCGGGCCTCTGCAGAGTGTGAACCACCAATGACATAATATGTATAATCTTCAAACAGGCCCTCATTGAAATCCTCCACAAAGTTGCACTCATTCGGATCCACCATCACAAGGAATGGCACAACAGTAGCGTGAGGATTTATCTTCATTTTCTTCTTAAGATTCTGCATGTGCAAATTATGTGGCTCCCTTATCTCAAGGGGCCTCCTCCCTGTGACTGGATCGATTGGTGGCCTATGGATGATATTGATTGGTAGGTGGAACAACTGCCCCTTCTTCACAAGTTTTCTTCGAGCTATGTCCTCCCTCATCTTGTTCTGCTCAGTACCAAGAATACCCGAAGCAAGCTCCCCACCAGGTGCAACAATAATATCCTCAGAGCTAGAGCTTGACTCAGAAGACTCTTCATCAGCCATTCTCTTCTTTTTCTTCAATAGCTTCTTCTGCATGCACTGCTTACCCTTTGCCTTTACAGGGGTTGTCATCTTCTGTTGTGTTGGCATAATGTTTCCCTGGATCCATGGCATCAAGTCTCTAATTAGGTTCATTGAGTCCCTGCATATCTCTGCAAGCCTCTTTGGCACACAGCATTCAGGGCACAAGAAATCCATCCTGCATATTACATTTCTTAACCCCTTAGATGTCTCTACCAGAAAAAAGAGATTGTCAGAATCATCATCTTCATAGTCTAGTTTGAACACAAGGCCATACTGAAAAGCCTGTGTTGTCGTGATCTTGCCTCTCCTATACGCCCCTGCAAACACAAGAAGGACTGCATCCTTTTCCTCAACATATTGAAGGCACCACTCAAGGTTTGTCATGTCCCTAAGTGGACGATCTTTCTTTAAGACCTCTATGTCCCTCGACCTCTCCTTTCTAGTTGCATCATCCTCGGCTACTTTGATGCTACTCTGTCGACCAGATGACATACCAACTGGGTTGTTGGCCTTCTCAGAGGATAAAGATGGAATGTTTTTCTTGGATTTTGCTTGGTGACCAATGCCTCTCTCACGATGCTGATCTGCAGAGCTCACTGTGACTTTGAGCTCCTTGAAAGGCCTCTCACCTTTTAACTCAGCATCCCTGAAATGGCTTAGAAGCATTAGCTCTTACATTTATGTGTTTTTCAAGCTGAAGTGTCGATGCCATGCATCAACTCAATTATGCAATATCGACGCCAGGCATCGAATTGCACCCTACAGTCGATGCCTGGCATTGACTTTAGGGTGCAAGTCGATGCCGGGCATCAACTTTGTGTGCAAGTCAATGCTAGGCATCGACTTGAGGGTGCAAGTCGATGCCTGGCATCGACTAGCACCTAAAAGTCGATGCCTGGCATCGACTTGCTCCTTAAAGTCGATGCATTGCATCGACTTGAGGGTGCAAGTCGATGCCTGGCATCGACTTGCACCTAAAAGTCGATGCCTAGCATCGACTTGTACCTTAAAGTCGATGTCTGGCATCGACTTGCACCTCAACGACTTGCACCTTAAAGTCGATGCATAGCATCGACTTGAGGGTGCAAGTCGATGCCTGGCATTGACTTGCACCTAAAAGTTGATGCCTGACATCGACTTTGGGGTGAAAGTTGATGCCAGGCATCGACTTGAAGGTGTAAGTGGATGCCAGGCATCGCCTGTGAGGTGTTAGAAACTCAAGTCGATGCCTGGCATCGACTTGCACCCTCATTGGATCTAGACTTCATGAGCTTAGAAAAAAAAATGGTTAGAAGACATACTATTTCCTAAAACATAAAAAGGAATCTTTAGGGAATCTTTTTTTGTGGTGTGATTTTGTCTACCTTTGGGTACTCTTGCCAAAATTCTTCTTCTCCATCAGAGTTGCCTTGCTGGTTTACTGAGCTCTGTGTGCCTTTGCTATCTGTGCTCTATTGCTCTCTCTCGCTCGTAGATTTTGGAAATGAGAATGATCTCCTCCTCTGCTATTTATAGACACTTGGGTTACTTGAACTAGAGACTAATTGGATCTAACTAAATGAATCCAGTTTCTAACTAGATGAGTCAATTGATCTAAAAAAGATCCATCAGTTCATCATTTTATTCGTTTTTTCAAGATCTGGTAGATCACTTCTCATTTCCCAACCCATGAAATGAGATCCATGTGATAAGTTCCCATTTACTTCCAGAATAGTTGCATTTCTCCATTATTCTTGTAACAAAAAGATGAGAGAAAAGCATAGTTGCCACCAAAGACATAATAATTGCATGACTCCTTTTGAGAAGTCACTATTTTATCAAAAGCTTTGTGTGCTCTTTCCTACCAGTCTTATGAGCATCAACAAACACATTACTTGATGTGGACACACTTCGTAGTGTATCTCATCACCACTACTTTCAAAAGTGAATCAAATCTTTGGCTTTGATAACATCAATCGTGTATATTTGAGTAATTAAGTACTTTAATGTTAGGCTTTAAGTACTTTAATGGAATTTGATGTTTAATACACTTTAATGTACTTTAATGAACTTTTGATTTCAAATCTACTTGATGTGACATTTTCACATGAACTCGGACTTCTACTTATTTAAAAAGGTAATTTATCTTCAGTCTTCTTCGAAGTGAGTAAAGATGAGCTCAATCTTTTCAGTGGATGCTTGGGCATCAGCTTCCTCTGCTCATATTGATACAGTTTCGAATTCATTGTTCTCAGTTGACCCTTTCCTCATAAGTGATGATCTCCATGGTCTAGAATGTGGTGATGATTCTATGTTTTCTGTTGAGTCATTTAAGTTATCCAATTCATAGTGCAATGCTGCTCAACCAAATGCACCTCTTGATCTCCCATCTGATCCAGCCATTGATCTCCCTTCTGACTCAAGTGCATGTGGAGCAAAGGAAAGGCAAAGCAGGCTCAATCTACATTTTAAAAGAAGGCCTCGTGAAGTAAGTAAAAAAAGATTTAAAGTAGGGAAAGGCAAAGGTACTGGAAATCCTCCCATCCTTGTTAGGCTACAAAGTATTGATAAGGTAGTAGCAGTGCATAAAATGTGGTTTAAGTAGCCTTGCACTAACATAGTCAACTAAGCTTGCCTTGTGCCATATAGGTTGGAGTTCCTCCGCATTTTGCAGTCGCTCAAATTCTCATGTAAAGAAGTGATACTTTCCTCATACATTGTTAAACTCACATTCTAGTTCCCAGATATAAGCCACATCTTTGAGAGCTATGGCCATCTCGTTGAATCGACGAGTATGGGGATTGACTTTCGTCGTGTGCCCCATAGGTGGATCTTGAATGTGTATTATCTGCAGGTGTACCAGTGCCTCTAGTCTCTCCTTGGGTATTTCAAGAATAGGCAAGGTATCAATATCCATCGATTGCTGGCTAGCACCTGCTTGGGAGCTAGTGCCCACAGCTTCAACTATGATGAGAGAGGTAGATGTTCTGTGAAGTTGCTCAAATAAGAAGAATCACATTAGAATTGTATCACAAACTATATGAGACCTTGTTCCCTTTACAATACCAATGTGACATCCTTGAATGTTATTGAGTTAGTGAGTGTTATGTGTGAGGTTAGTGTGGGTGAATATTAACATGGTAAGTGGATAACCTAGATGCATGCTTGAGGAATGCAATAGGCTCTGAATGCATCTAATATTATGCAAGGGTGTTACATGGTGGGGTCAGGGGGTTTGTTACATGACTTTACTTTCCATACTTCTCTTATGGCATTACAAGTTTTGTGTGTGAACACATATAAGGGCTTCAAGGATGATGCCCCCTCATCATGGGACTTTTTAGGTACCCATTGCCAAGTAATTCTATGTGGGAATTTACATGAGTATTTATGATCAACAGCTTGTAGTGTGAGTTTCTAAGGGATAGCGATCAATGATAATTGTTTACTTCCTAAGAGTTCATGTGTGGCTAGTTGAGCTCGTAAGCGGGTCTTTGGCATCCAGATCTATCTCTGATTATGGTCTGCCTTCATTGACAATTTCAATACCCAAATGGAGAGTACACATTGTGAATGGAGAGTACACATTGTGAATGACATCTTTGATGCACTACCATTGGTCGCTTTGGATTTGTTAAATTCTTCATAAGCACTGGTGGTCCTAGCAAGGGAGCTGGTGGTGCTCACCCTTGTGTCTCCAGATTTTCTTTGTACCATGAATCACGTTGCCACGAGATGTCTTCAGTTTTTGGGATTCCATAGTCTTTTTAAGTTATTCCTTATGCCTCTTTTCTTGAGCTACGAAGACCATTGATGTTTTTTGAAAAGAAGGGAGTTCCATCCTCTCTCCTCCTCGTTCTTCAATGGCCGCATCCTTCTGCATCACATAGTTTTGAACAAGAACATCTTTTTCTTCATCATTATTCCTATAAGAACTAGGATTTTGTGTCATGGTTGGATCATTGATTGTGCAACTACCTAGTTCTATTGTGACATGTGGGCTATTTACCCAAACCTAAAAAAGTCCACTCCTTAGGTTCAAGTTGATTGCATGATCATAAATCTAGTCCTTACCAAGGATGAAGGATTTAGTAAGGTCTTCATCATGACACACTAGCACTTTGATTGTAATATGGACATCTTGGATGGAGATGGGAAGCTCCACCTCACCCATGCAAGGAGTTTCAACTCCTCCTAATCCTACAAGATAGGCTTAAAATAGGATTAATGCACAATTCCATGTTGTGATACCAAGATAATCTAATGGCACTAGTGGCTGCCCCTCAGTCAACCAATGCCTTGATTGTCTTTGCAAGCATTCCCTGTCTTAATTCTATGGCTATAAAAGGACGTTTGCCAATTATATGATGAGAGGGAACACTCTTGGTCTAGGACATAGCCATATGATACCTTGGGGAGGACGTAATGAATTTGAACAAGTAGTCCACCATAGTAAGCGTCAATTGATGATGAAGAAGACAATTTAATATCCAACCCCCAAGAGAAATGAATCATTCAATGAACTTTTCATGTTCACAAAAAGCCTCATAATGGTAAACACATTGAGAATTATCGAGTTTAAGGTATGGTCTAGATCTATGAGAAATATTGTCTACCAATGGATAGAAAAGGCTCTTATCCTTTCACCACCTTGGAATTCTTAGAGTCTTTGGAAAGTGAAATAAGATGATAATTGGATGAGCAAAAGTAAGGCTAATGAGTCTTAGAATATTC
This sequence comes from Ceratopteris richardii, assembly GCA_020310875.1. Lineage (NCBI taxonomy): Eukaryota > Viridiplantae > Streptophyta > Polypodiopsida > Polypodiales > Pteridaceae > Ceratopteris > Ceratopteris richardii. The sequence goes on along the minus strand of CM035407.1, from coordinate 205,051,480 downwards.
AAGAAAATCCTTGCTCACCTACCATGGGCACAAAATGTTTCTTTAAAGACTTTTGATTTTACTGCTTAGGCTTGGATTGTATCAAATATTCCCAAGAATTGGCCATTCTCAACCTAGAGAGCAAAGATGTTCCCCAAAAAAGTGGAATTGTTAGTGTGATTGAAAGAGAGCTTGCATCAAACATAGCCTAAGCTAGTTCCAGCATTTTCATGCAAAGCTTGGTGCTCTGGGATAGCACTTATCTAGCTCCATCACATTTGGCCCTTCTTGAAATCAAGCGTGATAGTCCTTGAACATCATATCCAAGTCTTCATGAGTGGGATTTGCTAGGATCGTTCCTTCTCTAGGTGGTGGTGGTGGTAGTACGGATGGGGGGTTTTGGTGAGAGGATTGAGGTGGTCCTTGAGAATTTGTTTGAGATGTGATATTTATCAATTTTGTTTCTTTTCCTTCCAGTTTTCTTCTAATTCGCTCATCTTTCTTACCCATTGTCTCTTCATCCCTTCACGGCTATCCTTCCAAGCTCTAGTTCTTTTCCTAGCTATGCTCTAACACACTATCCTATGACTCCTTCTCTTGATCTACACTTATAGTCTGTTGTAGTGCCTAGGCTCTAGTCACTACTTGCATGGAAGTTGTAGTGGTTACACCTCCATTGGAATCCACAACTAAGCCAATAACATTAAGTGGTGTAATCTTTTGAGAATTGGAGGGATTTTTAGGACAATATCTTAACAGATGTTATGTTCCACAATCAAGACAAAAGCCTTGAATAACCACCGGGTTGGGGTTGCCTTGGTGGAGGAGGTGGACATCACGGATGAAGTGATCTTCTTGACATTTTTAAGATGGTCCTGTGGGTGCTTTGGGTCTCATCAGCCTTGGTTTGTGCCTAGTGCTAGGATTAGTATACATCACGTTGGAGTATTCAAGCTCCCAACTTGGTTCAATATGTGTTTCATAGGGATAGACTTCATTGTGCTCAAGTGATTCCATGAAGTAAGATGATGGGCTATCCACATGGGTCAAGTCAAATCTACAAGTATTGGGATCACTTTCTAAAATCAGTGGGGGTGCGACCACTAAGGCTCTATTCATGTTATCCTCAAACACAACATATTTAGCTCGAATAACATTGGAAAGGGGTGGAGGTTGTAGACCTAACACCATTTGTGGTCTCTATTGAGGTTTGTAGTGGGGTTGATAACATTGTTGGGGCATAGAGTATGGTTATTGTTGGTATTTTTTTGGATATCTTCCTCGTGACTGATATTGCTGTTGGCAATTTTGCCTAACCACCTGTTTGTTGTATGGGCAGTCTTGTGTTGTGTAGTTGGTGTACCTTGTCTCTATTGTACAACAGTGGCTTTTAGGGTTCCCTTGGTTTTGAGTCATGATGGGGCAAATATTGCCAATGTGGTCTCCTCCACAAATATAGCATCGTTTCATTAAGACCATCCTATGAGTATGGTTGCTTGAGACTCCCAACTATTTTTTTGCCATTCATGGATTCATGTGGAAGGTTTTGACGTGAAACCAATCGAGCTACTTGAATCCTTATAGATCTTTGAAAGTTCTTACTAATCTCCCAAGTTATCCTTGATATCAATACACGTTTGCACACATTGTTCTATGGTCAAGTATATGTATGATCGCAACTTTGCATTTAGCAAGCCATCCAAAAACATACCACTTGTTTGGTAGGTGTGGGTAACTCTAGAATGGGACATCTCTCCGCATACTGTTTAAACCTACAACTTTCTAGCCTAACTGTCTCTTGAGGTGTTTGCTTGAAGTTATGGATGAATGATGAAGTGTTATGTCTGATACCACTCTTAGAGAACTCCGTAATAAATGCTTCTAGAAATTGGTTGATGTCCCTAAATTGACCTTGATGTAGGTGTTGGAACCATGTTAGATGGTTTTCTTCAATGTTAAACCAAAGCCATTATATTGAGTGAACAAGTCATCAACTTGTTCGGCTCTCAACACTTGTCTGAACTCAGCCACATGATCATAAGGGTCTCTAGTACCATCAAAGTAGTTTTTCATTGACTTTACCAATTGAGTAGGTCTCAATATTCTAGGGTGTTCTCTAGGTCTAGGTAAGGGAAACTCATCCATGCCTCTCTTGTGTCTAGGTTCTCTCAATCTCTCCTGATCCATTCTATCTGTGTTCCATCCTGACCTCTCTCTTCCTGAGGGGTTTGCAAAACTTACTTCATGCCTCTCTCGAGTCTTCACTTTGTGAATTCCTGGAGCATGAAAAAATCCCACTCCATGTTGACCATGAGAACCATGTTGTCTCTGAGGAGGGAATAATAATTCACCTTTCCAAATGTATGCATGTCTTCCATGTTCCATAACCACAATCATTCTCTTGGAAGAGTTATCTAAAAAGATTACTTTCCTAGGGGTGTTCAGGTCCTTGAAATTCATATATAGTCACATTTTTTATCTCACTTGGTTTATCAATTTTGAACCTCTAGAATGCTTTGTCAGTTTCTCTATTCAAGAAAAGTTCTATGCTCTTATTATCCTTAGGAATCCACTTTGGTGTGCTTATCCTTGATAAGATAGACTTACCACGAGGTGTTCTAAGCTCTCTTGCAACATTTTTCTGCTCCAAGTCTCCTATTTCTGACTCGGGAATGATGAATCCAAAATCATCCATCCTATTAGGTGAGCTTGTAACCACATACATGGTTCTTGGCTTATCAATTTATGGACCCTCTTCAAAATCGACTACTTATTCAATTCCAAAGGGTTGATCAGGGTTTTGAGTTGGACCATTGAGCTCGTCAAACCTTCCTCATGGATGTGAGCACTTTGATCACTTGGTTTGTATGTATTCTAAATGATTCTTGTAGGGACCTTTAAGGGTCTATAAATAGGCAAGTCATGAATTGTCTATAGGCCTTGCCATACTAAACAACATTTTTGAATCACTCATCTCCGAGCTCAACACATAGGGATAGTCACTGAGGTGTTGACCCCCATGACCTAGCAGTGTGATTGACACTAGCTTCAAATGACCTAATGATTTGTCTATCCCATCCTAGGTGTCTACACCTAAAGTTAATATGCATTGGTGATTGGCCCAAATTAGTACAACCATGTGGCTGGGTCTTTTTACAGTATCCGCTTGTTCTTTTTGAGTTCTTTTGGATGTATTTCTTGCCTTAATATGGGTGTCATCAAGATTACTTAAGTTTGCTACACTTGATGTTCTGGTCGATCAAATTATGTTATTTTCCACTTAGATTATCCTCGACTTGGCTTAAATTATTCTTGGAGTTGAGGAATTAAAGGGTCTTGAACTCTTTCATGCCTATCATAGCCCTGAATTAATTCTAAGTTGCTAGTCATGCTTAACCTAAACTAGAAATCAACTGAGGGGGTTTAGTGAGCTTCCAAGCTCAAGCCTGACACTTTTCTCAATGTTCAAGTGCCTAGGATTTGCACTCCCAAGCATGCCACATACAATAAGATTGCTTAACCTTTGATGGAATGCCAAATGCCTAAAAAAACTCCAAAAATTAGCTCAAAATTAACCAAAATATTACAACACTAAAAATTCTAGAATTTGCTTGTCTATCGTGAAGGATAGGGGTGTCGTGGTCTGTCTATTGTGATGGATAGGTCTATCACAACATATGTGTCTATCACGATGGACTGGCATCTATCTCAATAAACAAGTGTCTGTCGTGGAGCCTATATGTCGTGATGGATAGGTGTCCGTTGTGATGGATACTAATTGTAGTAGGATCTTTTTTATCGTCAGATTCATAGAGAGTTTATAGCTACTTATACCCCAATATAGAATGGTGTAGCTGAAAGGATGAATAGAACTACTTATGATGGAGTAGTTTCTATGTTGCATAATGCAAAACTTTCATAAGGCTTTTGGCTAGAAGCAGTGTTGATTACAATTCATGTGATTAACCTTTGACCTAGTCCAAATGTCTTCTATCTTGATTCAAAAGGTGCTTCCACATGTGAAACCTTTTGTTCCATTTCATTTTATCTCTCTAGATGTTCTCATTTTCCACTCTTGTGATACCAACAATTGAGAATGGAATAAACTCTTGTTATATGATACCAATTGCCCACTTCTAATCAGTACTAATGGAGTATAAGGGCTTCATCCCCTTCCACCCCTTCTATAAAGAAAAAACAATTTATGATCTCTAGGAGTGACCCAAAAAGGTAAGAATAAGAAAATGAAGTGGCCATGACCTTTCTGCCTAGGGACTCCTATGAAAGAAAGAATATCGTTATTTCTAAAAATAAGCTTGGCCCAAGAAGCACCTTCATTACTCGAGGCTAAGGAAGTTTCTACAAAGTCTTTCCAAATTGGTCTCCAACATGCAAAGAAGTAGATGAATGAAGAGACAAGGAACGTGTTGACCACCATCACATGCCCTTTGAGGTTCAGTTGCATTCCCTTATAGTATCTAAGCTTGTTATCGATCTTAGCAAGTACCCAATCCCGATGCTACTGCATCAAAAATCCAAAGCCCATCTGGATGGCCAACAAGCAAAAGATTCAACCAGAAGGAATCTCTAGACACCCTTGATCCCTAAGAAAATTAAGAGACATACCAAGGAGGAATTCAAAATATTTTTGAGTGATTTATTCTCAATCTAGAAGCCGCACCTATCATATTGAAGAAACCCATTCATGCCATCGATGAAGAAACTCAGAACCATCAAAGTCCGGCTTGAGGGGAGAGAGATGCCCCAAAGATTCCTTAGGTGTACTTGATTATTGACAAGGCACATGAGGCCATCAACTCCAATAAGAAAAAAACTAATGGGGTGAGAAAAAACCCTTGCTTGATAGAGTGTAGGGGAGAGCTTCCCATTAATGTTAATTTGAGTCGATGCATTCCCAAGAAGTGTGAAAATCATCTTGATAAACTTTCGGCCAATGCCCAAATCCATGAGGGACTGGAGGAAAAAGTCCCCATCAAGCATGTCATATGCCTTGTCAAAGTCAAACTTGAGGAAGAGAATGTCTTGAGAAGACTTCTTTGCATAGTCAATACCCTCCTAAATATCAATGATGTCTTTAAGGATAGATCTATCTTTGATAAAGCCTTTCTAGAATTCTTTGATCCATGAATGGAAACAACCCACTATGCAGTTGGCAACAACCTTGACAAGAACCTTGAAGCTTGTCTAGAGCATGGTGATAGGCCACTATTAAGTTTGCTATCAAAATTTTGTAAAACTTTCCATATGTGCTTATATAGGAATCCCCTCTATTATGTTTGCTTAATAGTAAGTTTTATAAAGGTTTTTAAAATTTTTCTAGTCGATTCCATTCATAGTCTATTTAGTACAATGGATGCAGTGCTCAAAGAGAAGTATAAGTATCAGAACTAGTACTATGAAGACTACAATTTAGAGAAAAAGATTATAATGATACATTCACTCACAAAGAGAGAGAGAGAGAGAGAGAGAGAGAGAGAGAGAGAGAGAGAGAGAGAGAGAGAGAGAGAGAGAGAGAGAGAGAGAGAGAGAGAGAGAGAGAGAGAGAGAGAGAGAGAGAGAGAGAGAGAGAGAGAGAGAGAGAGAGAGAGAAATGGAGGCATATAGAAAGAGAGGAGTTTATTTGTATAGGTATCCCTTTAGGTTATATTTTTGTTTATTGAGGTCTAGAAAAAACCTTGTTCAATTCTTATTTTGGTAATACAATCTATTTGGTTGATTGCCTCTATGCACCTATCAATTTACTCTATTATTTTGGTAGATGGCATAATTTTAATTTGTTGATGATTGTTGCATAAATTCCTAAGGAGATACTTTTAGCTAGATAAACATGCAAATATGATTAACCAACAAGGGAAGAGCACAACCTAACACTAATATGGTCAATTTTGGTGTTCTATGATTATCAATCGATATATTGATCTCATGATTTGATGCACATAGATAAATTCCCGTTCTATTTACAAATTACAACAATGAATAATTTAGTGAAGTCGAAATGTTATTGAATAAGTTGTTTTTCCAAAATGTATATGAATTGAGTTCTGTTAACTTGCAGAGATCTAAGTTTCCTCTCAATTTGCACAACAAATAACTAGTTCAAAGCCTCCCATTGTGCACCTGACTTTATATAAATAACAGTACTGATTCATGACTTTGTAGTTTACTAAAATCGATTACAAACTTAGTTGCATTGTACTCATTATATTTGGATGTATGGATTCTATCAATAGACTGCTTGTTTTGAGACTTCTGAAAATAGGAATAGCCATGAAGGTCCCTTCATGACCAAGGATTTAGAATATTGATATGATTTATAATTGATGGAATGGTGTAAGGTTCATAAATTTGGATTTGGCAAAATTGTCCTCCCAATTTAGGTTCTTGTGACTAAGTAGATGTTCGCATTTCTTCTGGAGGCGAATAGTCATTCCATAAGAGCGGCCACTTCCCTTAGGGGTGCTTACCCTCCCAACCCCCCTGTGGGTGATGAGATCAATGCGATCAATAATTTAGGAACTCTTAAAAAAAAAATATCTTCACCATTTTGGTAGTGCAAATAGGTCTTTTGGGTGTTGCAATTAGAGTGTTCACACACATCTCTACCTAAATATATCAACAAATCCCCCCTGGGAGTGATGCGGTGAACAAGGAGTTGGCACTCATGTATAAGGAAATGCCAAGCTATGTGGAATCAATCCACAAAAGGAATTAAGCACAAAGCTTTGCAGAAAACTTCAAACTTCTCCCTAGGTAGAGCCTTTGTAAAAAGATCTGCAATGTTCTCCTGCGTGGGCACATATGCCAAGCTGATCTCCCCAATAGAGAACCTCTCCTTGACATAATGATAATGCACCTCAATGTGCTTAGTGCGAGCATGGAACACAGGGTTCCTCACAATTGCCAATGCGCTCTAACTATCAGTGAAGATGGTGGTGGCAGAAGACTGACCAACACCCAAATCAGCCATAAGGCGTTTGAGCCACACACACTCAACAATCTTTGTGAAAGCTACCCTATACTCAGCCTCACAATTGGAAGTGGCCACAGTAGGCTTCTTCTTGCTCAACCAAGATATACATGAGCTGCCAAGCATGAAGCAAAAAACACTGGTGGACACATGAGTGTCATAACAACCAGCCCAATCACTCTAAAAAAAAGCATGCAAATCTCGCGGTAGTGATCCCCCCTTGGGATAAAACAATCCAAGTAGCTGGGTACCACTCAAGTAGTGAAAGATGCGCTTAACCACCTGCCAATGCTTGAAACCTGGGCAATGCATAAGCCTGCTCATCTGTGAGACAACAAACTGAATATATGGCCGAGTAATGCACAGGTAAATCAAGCATCCAACACCTTGCTGATAGGGAACAACATCAAATGCATCTCCAACATCAAGAAGTCTCAATCGTAAACTTATCTCCATAAGAGTGGCGATAGGCTTATAGTCTTCAAGGCCAAAACACTGCAATAATGTGTCAATATATTTCGTTTGACACAAATCCATTCCACCATCAACTTGCATAAAATGAATGCCCAAATAGTGATGCAAATGCCCCAAATCAGACATTTCAAATGAGGCATGCAAATCAACCTTAAAATCAGCAATATGTGTGTCATGAGGACTAGTGAGCATCATGTCATCAACATATACCACAATGATCAAAAGCACATCATTAGCACGCTTAACATATAAGGTGCTTTCAGTTGGACTGTTCTCAAAACCATGTGCAATTAGATAGGCATGTATCTTTTCATACCAAGCACATGGTGCTTGCTTTAAACCATATAATGCCTTCTTTAACCTGCACACCTGATTTTCATGCCCTTTCTGCACAAAGCCACGGGGCTGAAAAACATACACTTCTTCATGCAAGTCACCATTCAGAAATGTTGTTTTAATGTCCAAGTAATGTACATTCCAACCATGATGAGCTGCAAGTGCACACATGCTATGAACAGTAGTCATTTGGCAAGTAGGAGCAAAGGTTTCATCAAAATCAATGCCTCTTTCCTGTGCATAACCCTTTGCAACAAGATTTAGCTTTATACCTGTCAACTGTTCCATCAGGTTTATACTTCAGCTTGTATACCCACTTAGTGCAAATGGCCTTCTTGATAGGAGGCAAGTCACATAAAGACTAGGTACCATTCTTCATTATAACATCATATTCAGATTGCATAGCAGCCATCCAATTTTTTGAATTTTGTGCTTCTTCAAATGAAACAGGCTCATTCTCATTACAGAGACTAGACGCAGCCATAGCATAGCAATCTGATGCAAAAGAGGCACTATGAGAGCCTGATCGAGTAAGATATGACCGAGGTGCATCTAATTTGCTGTCACGCAAAGTCTGCACCAGCCATTTTGGCATAGTTTTTGCCTCCTCAATATCACCTTTGTCATCAACAAGTGCATCATATAAATCTGCATAAGAAATTGAATGATCTACATCATCACATGAAACCTGCAAAGGTTGAGAAGTTGCCTCATTAGGACTAGCACTAGACTGTCCGCTTGTAAAAAGAGGCAACAAAGTATCATACATGTCTTTGGAGCTAACAAATGTCTCTTTAGTACATGAAAGCAATGGTTGAATAACATCTTCCACAAAAACAACATCACGGCTAACTAGAATGCGTTTAGACTGTGGATGATACAGACGATAGCCTTGCCATCTCCATGAGTGACCTGTTCTTTCGTTCAGCAACTCCATTTTGTTGAGTTGTATACGACACTATACATCGATGTTTTATCCCACGTTTATCCAGAAATGCATTAAAGTCAGAAGACATATATTTCCCCCCTCGATCAGAACGGAGGGTGCTCATTTTACATGCTGACAGATTTTAAGCCAAAACCAGAAACTGTTTGAAGCACATAAACACTTCGGACTTTGCCTTCAATGGATATACCCATGCATGCCAGGAAAAATCATTGATGAGAGTCACGAAGTAAAGATAGTTCTCAAAAGAAGGTGTCTGCATATGACCACAAACATCACTATGTACAAGCTGCAATTTTTGAGTAGCCCGAACTGAACCATCTTTTGGAAAGGAGGAACGCTGCATTTTGCCCAAAATACAGCCTTCACAAACATGTTTACCGGGTGCCTCAAGTTTGGGCAAAGAGGACACCATTTCAGATTTCTATAGGCGTAGCAAACTAGCAAAATTCAGATGACCAAAGCATGCATGCCAAAGCTTTGAATCTGACATAGCCTGAGAATCATGTACTGCACATGCCAAATCACAACCAAGCCAATCTTGGCTAATGCAGAAACTGATAACATATTTTTCTTGATCCCTGGCACAAACAAAGCATCTGACAAAGTGAAAGAACTACCATCAGTAGTAGTCAAAATGATCTTACCAACTCCCATAACAGGAGAGGAGTTGTTGGCGCATGTAACAATATTCCCTGTAGGGGAAGGCTCGAGTGAAGTGAAGAAACTGCACTGCGAGGTAATATGTTTGGTTGTCACACTATCAAAATACCAAACATTTGAGTCTACTGCAGACATGCACTGCTCATGGGAAGATGGGTCAAAACTGGAAAAAATAGTAAACGCCCATTCTTCTTCGTGCACAAGATTAGCAGACTCTGTTTTCGGTGTAGAGGCCTTTGCAACAACCATTCCGGCGGCAGCTCTTAATGACATGATCATTTGCTTTACAATATTTGCAAAAGAATTTCTTCTTTTCTGATTTCTTCTCATCTTTGTCTTCCTTCTTCAAAGTGCAACATTTGCAGATTTCTGCTTACTAGTCGAAGAGCTCCATTTACCTTTGCCTTTCTGACTAGCAAAGAAAGCTTGATCTGCAACATGCATAATAGTCGTGTTCTACCTAGACTAGTCTTCCTACAACATAACAGAGACTAATGCCTCAAATGACAAGGCATTTGGATTGCCTTTCATCATCAAACGAAGAGAGAAGAAAAACTCTAATATGAGTCAAGAAGACCATTCAGAACGGTCTGCACAAGTGAGCCACCTGGTATAACTTCATCAGCAGAAATCAATTGTTCTTTCAAATCCTTTATCTTTGTTAGAAAACTGTCCATAGAATCACCTTCATTCATGTGCTCTCTCGAATTGTTTTCGGAGGTAAGCAACATGAGCCTCATTTCTAGCTTGGTACAATGTGCTAAGAGTATCCCAAGCATCCTTAACTGTTATGCAAGAGCGAATGTGAGGAATAATGGCATGTTTGACAAACAAAGCTATCAATGCATGTGCCTGAGCATCTCTGCCATCCCACCAAATTTGCTCTGCAGTAGGTGCAACAGAAATAGGAGCACGAACATGAATCTACAGAATATCATCATCTTGGATACCATTTCCATCAACTTCAGCACCTGTATTTGCAGTACCTGTATTCACAAGTGTAACAGGACGTCTTTCAACACCATGCACAATATTCCATAGTCCTTTTGCGACCAATACATGACGCATCATATAAGCCCATAATGGGTAGTTGGTACCATCCAACTTATCCTCAACAGCCAACATACGGAATACATCATTGCTTTTAGCCATCCTAAAACGAATCGATTTCAAGCCCTAAATAGCCCAACTATGTCTCTAGGAGGCACTAGGTGCTAAAAATCAGTTAATATCAATGATTAAGGAAATGAGTGCCTTGGCCTTTCACAACTCAAAGTCAACAAGTGGTATAATCTCAATATACTCCTTCGAAAAAAAGCAATAAGAAAGCATCTGGTTTGCCAGTTTGGACCCCCAAGACTCTAAACTGCCATAACATTTTGGTTAAAAATTCATTTTTTGAGCTCTACAGCTCATCGAAAAACCTGTTTCAAGTCCCACACACTCATTTAGGTTTTAAGATTTAAGTTTTACAAGTTGGCCTTGGGGTATGGGTGGTGGGGTGTCAAGAGACTATCCCATGAAGTTTGGATAGCACAAGGGGCTGTTGAGACCTCAAGGAGGTACTATTTGGAACTAGTTCACCAATTAAGTCTTAGGTGCTTCTTTGTGAGATCCAAAATCTTGGAACTATTATAGGGGGTAAAACCTATAAAATTCATGGCATGCCCATCATACACATCCTAGTGCTTCTAGCACTCAAGACCTATTAGTTCCAACTCAGATAGTCCCAACTGAATAAGATCCAACAAGACAATCCTCTTATTGAGTTGTACTATGCTCTCGACTTCCTTGAATCATTTTGGAGCTTCCCCTATCCTTCGATATAGAGCACTAGTAGATGTATTGCATTGGTTGCCCATTGTGGTTGAAAAGTACATTTATTTGATATAAAGACATCTTATATGAATGGTGATTTGCAAATAAGAGGTCTATGTGAAGAAGCCTCTTGGATTTTCTATCAAATTTAAAGAGCATATGGTTTGCCATTTGTGTAAGGCTTTGTATAGACTTAAGCAAGCTCCACGTGCATGCATTCTTATGTTTTGACAATTCATATAACTCCCAAGTATGATTTTTGTGAATAGAATCCAATTATAATTGCCTTGTACTAATCTAATTTGAATCATCACATGCATTGTTAAAAGTGAGTGGCTCTTCATTACATCTAATTGCAATTAGAGATACATCCCCAAAGGCATGGCGAGAGTTTGATCTTGTTCTACTAAGGAAAGGAGCACTCAACATGCTACTTTGCAATGTCTTTTGTAGCCATTTTGGCATAGGTTGCATCCTTCATAGACATGTGTATAATGCATTGTTTAGAGTAAATATACCTCCATTTGTAGCCATAACCTGAATTTTTTCAACTCTAGTAATAAGGTATGAAGCATTTTTTGCATATACATGTCCTCCCTTGGGCATATCTTTCATAGATGCTAAACTTCTTTTGCATGAAATGATATTCTTTGGAGCACCATTATAAAAAAACCAACCTGAATCAACCTCACTCACAATCACACATGTATAATGTGATGATGAATCATAATGACATGAACAACACGTGCCCAAACATCTTGAGCAATATTAGCTTCATCATTCTTGCATTGATGTATTCTCAACAATAGAGATGTCAGATTCTTTCTTCTTTTCATTAGGCTTGACAAGCATTCTACATTCATCAATGTTATGCCCAACCGTTTGAAATTTTCATCTCTTTTAGTTTTGCATATCACCATCAAGAGAGGAAGAAGTCGAAGGGGAAGAGTGAGGCTTTGGTTTTGGTGAATCCAAAGCTGAATCATACTTGATTATTCCCTTTTATGTAATAGCAAGTGCTTGCATTCCCTCAACCAAACCACCTCTATTCACTCTTGATTGCTCTTCTTGAAAAGCAAGATACAATTTCATCAAAATTATACATATTTGGATTTTCTTTTGCACCTAAACAAAGTGCAGTAGCAAAGGTATGAAAACATCCTGACATTGCTTTGAGTAGTGTAGAAATGAGTAACATAGGGTTTTTTTCTTGGCTTGGGCTCTAGGGATGACCAAGATCAAAATTTCTTACTCTTCATCACTCTTACTCATCTTAAGCTCACTTGGAATTTGGTGGGTTTAGGTAGCTATCATCAGCTTCTATGGAATATATAGAGAATCTTTTGAACAATGAATGATTCCACAATCACAAAAAGTTCTTAAACTTTTCAAAAGTGATATGTATATTTGTTTTAGGTGAGATGGATCTATATGAGGTGGCCAATCTATTAAGAGCTCCTCTAGGTTTACTTGAACTACTTGCTCTTTCACTTGAGCTCTCAAGGTTATTTTATTTGATTGCTCTTTCACTTGAGCTCTTACTATTATTCTATAAGATTTCTCTTGTGTAGCTATCTCATGCAACAAAAATGGTCTCTACATTTACAAGAGTGGTCCATTGATGCCTCTTTGGGTGACAAGGATACTGTTTGATTAGATGAGTCACCATGCTTTGAGGATAATGAGGATATTCATGTGCAATGTATGAGGGACTTGTGGGCTCCTTATTGAGCACTAATTGCAATTAAATTTGAGTTGTCATTGAGTGATTACTTATAGACCCTAGAAGCATATGACAGATGTACTTTGGGTATCACATTGTTTAGTCTGACTCATGGGTTTCTAGAAATAGTATTGCTATTGTAAGGTTTGTTATCTATCTATCTCTATAAATTTGTGAGTGGGCATGGGTGGTCTAGATTGCATCTGGTGACGTTCTCCTTTTGAATTGTAATCTTGATTTAGTAGGGGATCAAGTGAAGTATATGGATTTGGAGTATACGCATCTATTGCTTGTTGCGTATATGCCACTTGCTTAAGCTCCAAGGTGATAGTGTGGGAAATCCGAGAAGAGCACTTAAGCATGGCCTATATAGTTTTCGAGGTATAATACTAGGCAGTTTGTCTACCATTGGAGGTGGTAAATGAGGTGGTCTCTATTGATATTTTCAATATATCCAATCCATATAATCCTCAAAGTTGCAAAAAAGTTTTTCCCATGTATAAGTATTGGTAATCAATTTATCGAAATCCTCTTGAATGGGTTGCCCTAATGTGGATTGTGTTGTGGCTTTTCTTGGGGTTTTGATGTGTTCAAGGTAAGGCCCAAGTCTTCATCCATGTCAATGCATTTTCTAATGCAATACACCAATAAGCTAGGCTTCATGCAAAAGATGCTTGCCCATAATTTTCTATTACTTAGGCCATCTAAAAGTAGTTTTGTCATATTTTTGTGTGAAAAGAGCTCAAGGGAGTATTTGATGTGACGTTTGAATCTTTTCATTACTTCTCTCATAGAATCATCAAGGTTTTGCATGAAGTGCAAAATTACAGTTTCATGTTAGATGCTATTGGTATGAATTCAATGATAAAGCCCTTTAGGAGGTCATTAATGCCTTCATATTCTTCCTAGTTTAGCATTCAAAACCAAGACCTAGCAAAACCTTTCAATGTTAAGCCAAAGGCATGATACGAAGTGAAGAAATCCTCCATCGATTTGGCCCATATGACTTGGCAAAGTCTACCCTCATGAGATCTGGGATCACCAATTCCATAGAAAACATGATGCACGGGTTTTGCCAATTTGATAGATCATATAAGTCTCCTTAGATTAGGTTTTTTGATAGCTAGCTTAGGCTCTCCAAGATCTATTTTTTGGTCTTTTGGATGATTCAAGAGTCTATGGATTTTGTCTTAGGCCCAACATGTATGGCATAACCTTTACTAGTCTAGCTTTATAGCCATCAATACTACCATCTTTCTATTAATTTTTTGTAAACATATTACTTGATTACTTTTGGTTTTACATCCTGCTTCACAAAAATGCCTCGAATTTATTGACAAATAATGAACCTCGTAGAGTGCACATGTCAAGTGGGTTTTACAATGTCTTAACAATTCAGTTTAAGTCCCTTTTTTTTTAATAAAATAATGGGCTTCACAGTGCCTCTCGTATAACGTACGCAAAAGATATAACATTGACTTGTGTGTTGACCATGTTGATATCGCTGAAATGTGGGAAATCAAAATGCAACTGTGATATTTATTCAGAGGGATCTGAACTTAAGCACTCGTTCACATCTAAATCCTTCATTTTCTTATTATTTAAAGCATTTGTGCAGAAATGAATGAATAACACCAATAAAAAGGGGAAAAAAATCCAAGCTCTGGAAAGCAGTCGGATCGAAGATTTGTGCGTGCGTGCGTGCGTGAGGAACCAGAAATGCCACATATACAATGTTAGAATCCGATATGAAACTTAAAGAGATTTTTGGCACCATGTGAAACATTGTGTCACATAAACAATGCTAGAATTCAATGTAAAAACTAAAGAGATTCTTTGCGCCGTGTGACACAATTATTTTCGCCTTCATATGTTGAATAATCAACAACTTAAGGGCCAAGTTTTAACGTGTCAACAGTCCCTGAATTAGCCTTGCATGTTGCACTTCAAGGCCCTAGCCGGAAATTCCCTGCGATATAGAAGAACGGATTACGAAATATCATATCAAGATAACATCCTAATTGGCTCAGAGCAATGTCGAATACTTTATTTGTTATCATCTTGTCTATGCAGATGAAACAGCATAGAATTCGCATGTGGATTGCATTCTGAAAAGGATCCATCGACCTTAAAACATGGACAAGCACATCCATTTGAAAGTCAATCTCATGGAGTACAAAGTCGGTTAAAAATCATCATAAGCTGTTCTACAAATAAGATTGACTATTATAACCTCCTTCGTCATCATTAGTACCACATCCAAATTTCTATATCAGCCTTCTCCTGGATGAATGTTTTATTACTATGACCAGGCATTATATGTCCCCACCATGTTATTGACGCGTGCTCATTCTAATTTGCCATAAAAGTTGCAAACAAAATTTCATACAGTAAGACATATAACTTGCTAATGGGTAAATACACAAATGGATGGCAAGCGAGTCAATAGATCATTAAACAGTGACCCATTGTGACAGTTGGTGGATCCTGACCGTGTGTGCATACTCCTTGCACAAGAAAATGCGAGCCACCATGCTGGTCCACGGCATAGCAGTTTGGCACAGAACATCGAAGCAGAATGATTGTTGATATTAAGATAATTGTTTGCAGCCCAACTTAAGGATCTGCAGAGACTATGGCCATGATTTCTACTTTTTTTTTTTTTAAATAAGGAGGAATTCCATGTATAAAATACACCTCTCAGTAGTAACCAAGTAGAGACCTCAAGACTAACAGTCTTCTTAGTTCCGTTGAGAAAAACTAATGGCACGGTAGTTGCTTAGAGCTTTTGTGGTTCCATTTTAGGCAAATAACTCACCTAGGGACTTCGTTAAACTTCACGAGGATATTTTCAATAAGTTCGAATGCTGTTATCTGCCCTTAACGAATATTGGTGTATACCACCGGCAATGTTGTACAGCTTCCGAAATCCCTGTGGTTAATCAAAATACGAAAATGCTGATGTACTGCAAAGAAAAGTAAATTACAACACTGAAGCAACCAGAGATACCTGTGTTTGAAGCCACTGTGCTGCTTGCAAAGAACGTACACCATGATGACACTGAAATAAAGGGCACCGTCCATGACGTCCTTTAATATCCTTTACATCACAAGTACTTGGCACTAAAATCTCACAGAATGAACTTACCAGCACGTACGTATCTTTAGAAGGGTCTAGATCTGATGAAATTTGAGGACCCCATAAACCGAATTGGCTAAGTGGGTAAGCCTTGAAGCCTTTAATTGAAGCAATTTCTCTACCATGATGGAAAGAAAACATTCAAGCTAGAATATTGAACATGCACGTCATACTGACAAAACATGTAAGACATAGCATGGTATAGCATGTATGTGATATCATAAAACCAGCAGTAAAGCTGGCATGCAAATAAGTGCGACACCTGAAATGAAGTTACCAGTTCAACGTCTGAGCACTTACCTACCTAGCGGGGAGATCAGTGGGGGGGATCATGATGTATCTCCCAACAGTTTATCACATGTATTGTGGCTATGATGTGGTGCATGATGATCAAAGAACTCACAGAAACTTGCATAAACAGATATGGTAAATGCTGCCACGCAACTCATATGATATGATGCAAGTGGCCACAACTAGATTTCGAAAGAAGATCTCCAATATGTAACCATGAGCATAGAAGATAAAAAGCCAGGCAGAGTAAATTAAATTATACATCTCATCCAGTTCTCGCACATCAATCAGCTGTGCAACTTCACAGAAATTGGGATCTTGCAATAGACGCTGAAGTTCCTCAGGCCGCATATCATGTAAGAAAGCTGCATCCCTGTTCATCAGAATGACAAGAAAGTTAAACCATAAAAAGACATACAACACTGTTTTTAGTGCTCCGCACATAAACACATACACAGAATGTCAGAGGCCACACAGGGAATTTGCGGTTGCCAAATAGTCTGAAGACATTGATCAAGATCATCAGAATGTATGAAAATAAATCCAAACACTATGTATGAACATTTGCTTGAGTGATGTGCAAAACACAAATCATTCATAAATGAATTCAAGTTCAGATCATTGACATGTTTCAGGTAAATGCCCAATGCCCCCCTGTTTTTTGTGAAACATGTGTTCTCTTTATTCACATATACAGGAGAACAGAAACCTCAGAAAAAGCTATTCAATGGCCTTTTACAGGTACAGAATATACAGCTAGGCAACTGAAAAATATGATGCTTTAAGTCAGTAGGCAGAGTCTGTAAGGAGTTAAAAATGCAGCTTTTCAGCCGTGCTCTATGTGCAGCTGCTGCTTCCTTAGCATGATAGTATGTCTCAAACGTTATCGTAAAGTAACTTACACATGGAAGCCATGTGAATGGAGAAAGACACGGTTCCTCTCACTAGCCCCTAATATATCTGTAGTTCTAGAGAAGATGCTTCATACCTTGTATTTTTATCTTGTGGACAAGAGAAATAAACATGAACAGAGCTGTGTCCTTTCATGAAATTCCCAGTTTCCATGCAGTAGAGAAACAGATGTTTTCTTATTGAAGCTTCATCCCCTGTATATGTTACTCAAATAATCCACAAATCATTGAATTTCAAATATCCAAAGTCATATAACAGCCATCACTCAAACCCTTATGTCTTTTGCATCCAATTAGTACATGCACCAAGTTTCCAATCTTTATGTTTATTTACAGTAATGGAATTCAACCGCAATTCAATGGAACTGAAAAATAAGTGATAATACCATTCTGATCTGTAGGAAGATGCAACATGTAAGATTCTTTGAGCTTGAGAGAGGAAAGCCAGATCAGCATCAACACAGCTACCAAAGTAATTATGCCTTTTCATGCATATATTGAGTGGCACAACCCAAACGATGATATGCAGGTTCTGAAAAGACTAGTAACAAAGTTTGGAGGGTCCAAAGAGAGAATGGCCAACAACAGATCGCCTTCCAGAAGAG
>CM035407.1:205021107-205026107 GCA_020310875.1 Ceratopteris richardii | reverse complement strand
TCACATCTTGACCTCTTGAGTGGTGGAATCATTACGGTTATGGTCACCTTATCATTGCACTGCATGCGCTCAGGGTATTGTCACAGGTATACATAATACGGCATTAATACCTATATTGAAATTTGATTTATCATTTGTTATTTGTTACATAAATAATAATTATAATCCAATGTTCATGAATAATAAAGTTTAATGATTCTTTATTGTAGGATTGCTCTTCTAGCCCATGCGAGCGGAATTGGAGTGCATTTTCTTTAGTTTACACCAAACTCCGCAATTGTTTGAGTGTGGAGCAGTTGCATCGTGTGGTCTTTTGTAAGGCCAATTTACGACTTTTACGTTCATTACGATCTCTTACAGGTCCGAGGCAGGTAATAATTTTCGTAATTATAATTTGTGTATATACTTTCTAAATTCTAACTTTTTCTTATGTGTCATGATAAATTATAATATTCTTAATATTTGCTTTGTTTTTTTCAGACTTCACCTATTGATTTTGAGAGTGCTTTCACATCAGAGGAAAGCATAGATACACATGTTGATGATGAGCAAGAGCAAATTTACAAGATGCTTCATTCAGAGCTCGAGAGCATTGATACGAGAGTTACGAGAGCACAATCCCGTGCTATTTCTAGGCGCCAGAGTGATCCACCCGAGAAGCAGAGTCCATCTACGAGTGCAACACCTGTTTATAGTAGGAGACGCAAAATGCGTCGTCGACGTAGAGGCCAGCCCATTGTGTCAGAGGCACAGCTCGAGGACATTGTGGAGCATGCACCAGAGGATCATGAGTTTGCAGAGATGGCTCCTATTGTGGATCTAGAGTATGATGATGAAGGGAATGTCATTCCTAGAGATGATATTTCTCTTCCATCATCGGATGAGTCCTTTGGCATAGATGATCTAGAGTAGATAGCAGATTCAGACTTTTTGGCAGATGTTTATGAGTTACCATGACATATGTATGATCATTGATGTTACATGTATCATGATTCATGTCAGATATTACATGTATGATGTATCATGTATCATGTTACTTTTTGGATTCATACTTTTTGACATTGGACATTTGACAGTATAGAGGGTTTCTGACTTCATATTTATTGTTTATGTCATATGATTTATTAGAGTTCATAAATTTCTCGCTTGATTATATTGTGTTTCATTATTTATGAAATAATGCCATATGGTTCAAACTTCAATGTTCATTAATAGACTAGGATTGTGATTTGATATTTATAAGTATTACATTTTAATATATATATATATATATATATATATATATATATATATATATATATATATATATATATATATATATATATATATATTAATTATTGTAATGATGCACCTTACGCACCTTACCTCTGCATACCATTCGGTCCTCGCACCTTACACGCACCGAACTGAACGCACCGGACTGCCTTGATATATATATATATATATATATATATATATATATATATATATATATATATATATATATATATATATATATATATATACATATATATATGTATATATATATACATATATATATGTATATATATATGTATGTATGTATGTATATATACATATATATGTATGTATGTATATATACATATATATGTATGTATGTATATATACATATATATGTATGTATGTATATATACATATATATATATATATATATATATATAGATAGATAGATAGATAGATAGAGAGAGAGAGATACATACATACATACATACATACATACATACATACATACATACATACATACATACATACATACATACATACATACATACATACATACATACATACATACATACATACATACATACATACATACATACATACATACATATATATATATATATATATATATATATATATATATATATATATATATATATATATATATATATATATATGTGTGTGTGTGTGTGTGTATGTGTGTGTGTATCAATGGTGAGAGAGAGAGAGAGAGAGAGAGAGAGAGAGAGAGAGAGAGAGAGAGAGAGAGAGATGAAATGAAATCATAGATAAATATCTATAAATGGTAAAAATGATATGAGACCAAAAGTTACAACCTGTCAATATGATACAATGTGTATGTGTACTTGTATGTAAAAATGCATAGATGCTTAGTTCATATTCACCTGCAATATACAATATCAACCAAAGAGATTATAGAGTTATACAGGATTAGGTGCGCGAACCAATGCAGCTATGGACTAGACATAGCTACAAAAGTCCACTCGAATGTCCAAAGAAGTGAGGCATGCCGGATACCACTTCCTCCCTTATTTCTAATTGCTATCCTCATCAATTTCTTCGGCAATGAAACTAGCACATTACAAAGGTGGGATTTAAAAAACTTCAATTGTCTAAATGTTAAAGGTTTAAAAAATGAAAATAAAAATCAAGGCTTTCATTCACTATGAACTGTTTTTTCTTTTAACCTAAGTTATGCACAATATCTATTCTTTTTTTTTTTCATATTTAGTGTCAAAAACACAATACATAGTATATTACCTTGCAGACACTCAACATTTCATAACACATTAAACAGTACACCGTACATGATACATGTTGATGTAAGAGAAGTGTTTATATATTTTGGTAGTGATGTGTGTGAACAAACTTAGGACTGCTCGAGCATTTTTTCCCCTCTTTAGGAGGTTTTTTTCCGAGCTTGTATATATGCGTGTAACCCTAACGGGTTACTTATCTTTGTACATTCACTTGGTAATACATTCAGTATTGTGTGTTGTGCTCCAGGCTTCTTTTTCTTCCTTGTGCCATTCGCGTGCTTCCATAGATCCCAAACTCCAATAATTGGTATTGGAGCATGTCTTCAAGTCATCTAGGGCGCCGTTGACACCCCTCCGATCAGAGTCTCATAATCGCACGAAAATTGGTGAGCATACTTAGGGTGATTAGGAGTTCAAAACAGCTTGGTTTTGTGGTGTCGAAATTTGGATATGAGCTTGTTTCAACCACCGAATGCACTATCGTAACGTTTGTGCACGCAATCTCGTCCTTTTGTGCCAAACATATATATAGGTTTCAGTTCGCTAATACAAGTGCCTTGAAGTCTGCTAAAGGCTTGTATATATGCCTGTAACCCTAACGGGTTACTTATCTTTGTATATTCACTTGGTAATACATTCAGTATTGTGTGTTGTGCTCCAAGCTTCTTTTTCTTGCTTGTGCCATTCGCGTGCTTCCATAGATCCCAAACTCCAATAATTGGTATGAGAGCATGTCGTTGCGTCATCTAGGGTGCCGTTGACACCCCTCCGATGAGAGTCTCATAATCGCACGAAAATTGGTGAGCATACTTAGGGTGATTAGGAGTTCAAAACAGCTTGGTTTTGTGGTGTCAAAATTTGGATATGAGCTTGTTTCAGCCTCCGAATGCACTATCGCAACGTTTGTGCACGCAATCTCGTCCTTTTGTGCCAAACATATATATAGGTTTCACTTCGCTAATACAAGTGCCTTGAAGTCTGCTAAAGGTTTAGCGAAGCTTGACTGGGTAGTTTTGTTCAACTTTTTGAGATTCAATCATTTTTCTACATCAAGGTATTTGAGTCAATGGCCACAGCTGGAAGCACTGATGTATTCCGTATGTTGGTTGTTGAGGACAAGTTGGATCGTACCGATTAGCCATTGTGGGCATATATGATGCATCATTATTGGTCACAAAAAGAATGTGGAATATTGTGCAGGGTCTTGAAAATTGACCTACTACACCTCCAAATACACTTATTGAAGGTGATGCAAATTGAGTTCAAGATGAAGATCTTCAAATTCCTGTTCGTGTTGCGGTTCCTACCGCACCTGCAGAGAAACTTCGATGGGATGGCAAAAATGCTCAAGCATATGCATTGATAGCTTTGTCTGTCAAACGTGCCATTATCCCTCGTATTCTCTCTTGCAAAACAGCAAAGGATGCTTTGGATACACTTACCATGTTATACCTAGCAAGAAATGAGGTTCGTGTCGCTTACCTCCACAAATAGTTGAAAAGTGAGCATATGAATGAAAGAGATTCTATGGACAATTTTTTGACAAAGATCAAATATTTGAAGGAACAATTGATTTCTGTTGATGAAGACTTGCCAAACAGTTCACTTGTAGAGATTGTTTTGAATGGTTTTCTTGATTCATATCACAATTTTGCTTCTACTCTTCGATTGATGATGAAAGACAATCCAAATGCCTTAATATTTGAGGAGTTAGTCAGTCTGGGCCATAGTACCCAGAAAGCGCATTTTTGGGTTCTCGAAATGGAAGAGCTGCTTCTGAGAATCGGCTCGACCCGAAAACGTTGTTTTTGGGCCGTCTTTCCAGCCATTCAAAGTTATGGCCTTTTCAAGCTTGGCTCATTCTACCCGTTTGTAGTTATGTGCCCAAGGTTTCCCAGCTTCCTTCCATAGTCCAGATCCAACCGGTCAATGTGGATTGAATCCGACTCCCATAGAGAGAGAGAGAGGGGAGGGGACTAAGGACTAAAGTCTCACACTTCAACCTTCAAGGTATGTATATAGTATTATGTATATACTTATTACTATACATGTATGTGCATGTGTGTGACATGTATATGTGTATGGAGCATGCATGTGCCATGTTGATGAATGTACTATGATGATATATCATATGATCTATCATCCATGATGTATGTATGACATGTACTATGTAATGAGTCATGATCATAGATATGTATTTACTATTATGTGATATGTACGTAGTATGTACATAATACATTATAATTTCTATATGTATGTGCACATATGGAGCACATTATGTATGTATGTAATATCAATATTTAAAATGTATTATGTATGTAATAGTATGTATGTAATATGTGCGCACTATGTGTGTATGTAATATCATATATCATTATATATGTATGTTGCATGCATCATTCATCATCAGCCTACTATGGGAGAAGTATGGATGCATCATCTTGTGTGATGTTTGGTCACTATCTTGTGTGATGGTTGGTC
>CM035407.1:205011107-205013607 GCA_020310875.1 Ceratopteris richardii | reverse complement strand
GCAGAACATGATGGTGAGCTAGTCGTTTCATCAGCTCGTACTATTATGCAGAGTCATGAGGATTGCATTGAGGAGGACGAGGAGGTGGATGATGAGGAGGAGGATTGTCCTATTGCTGATGATGATGATGATGTAAGAGATGAGGATGTATGACATTCTCTTGAGTCTGATCATATCATGCTTTATGTCATATGATACATCCATGGCTCTATGTCTATGTTGAGCTACTTGAGTTTTGCCTTTATTATGCTTCATAGTGATCATCCTTAGAATTGAATCTTGACTCTTCACTTTTGTGATGTTTCATGTTATTCTAGAGTCTACTTATGTGATTGTAATTGGTATTATGTTTTCTCTTTGATATAATGTTATGAACATAATTCTATTGTTGTATGGTGACTCTACTCCTTATTTTTTTTAATTTTTTGAAAAATAATTAGACAGCGTCAAAAACGTTTTACCTGATCGTCAGACGTCGGGTAAACGTAAGAAGTCAGAAACAACTATGTGTATATATATATATATATATATATATATATATATATATATATATATATATATATATATATATATATATATATATATATATATATATATATATATATATATATATATATATATATATGTGTGTGTGTGTGTGTATCTCGGTTGCAGCGGTACGCGTACCGGAACCTTTTTCAGGTTCGGTTCGAAAGGTACCAAACGGTACGTACGGTTCGATCCGGTTGGTTATGAGCTGGGTAAGTAGGTTTTTTGAAAATCGTGTCATAACGACGGTTGGCTCACTTGGCCGCGAGCGTGATGCTGAGTAATACGAGCGTATGAGCATTTGCATCGACTCCAGACTCCCTTCAGCCTCTTCTAAGTTCTCACGAGTGTAGACAGTAGCTCTCAGCCTTTGCCCTTGAGCTTGCCCACGCGGTGCAGTCCCATAGAGAAGGTCCAGACCCGTCACCCAATCTGAGATGGAAGTTGGAACTTGGTCGAGAGTAGAGACTAAGGACTCCGAGTTAGACTCGAGAGCATCAGGTTGCTGCCCGCTGCCTCTTCACACACAGAGCTTAGAGGCAATACTAGCGACTAGAGTCAAGACTCAGCCCTACTTGTTACCTTTGAACTCATTACTTCATATCCATTGCCTTCCATAATCCTTTTTCCATAATACATAATCCATTGCCTTGCATAATCCTTCCATACTTGTCACTTCCATGTTCCATTAGTTGAAAATTCAAAGTTTGAAAGTTCTCATATCTACTATCATGCCTCGTGCCGTATCAGGTGTATGGGATGCACATACAGCATGCCATTCATTGGCATCTGGGTCCAATGCATTTGGATCCGGTACTAGAAAATGGGTCTGTAAGTATTGTGGTAAGAATTTCACTACTACCACAACCCGACTCATTAGCCATGTGTCTGGTGTAGGGGGAGGAGGCATCTCAGCATGTGAGAAGGTTCCTCCTGAAATTGCGGAGGTAATTCAGCGTGAGCATCGTTCTTCTCAACAAGGGAAGGAAGCTCGTCGTCGTGAGATGGCGGCAACCTATGTTGAGATGATGGATGATGTGGATACCTCTGTAAGTCAAGCGACCTCCACCATGAAGGGGCGACTTGCATCGCAACGTGACGAGGAAGATACTTCTGTTCCTCCCCTTTCACAAAGAGCAAAGCAAGCCACCATGAGCTCTTCCTTTATGTCCTCGGCGTTGCAGAAGCAACGTATGAAAGTGGCTGAGATTGAAATAGAACGTTGCATTCTTCAATGCAACTTGTCATTTAATGTAGTGAGGACTGATGCTTGGAGGAGAATGGTTAGAGCCATTGCTCAAGTTGGCCCATGTGATGATTGGCATGGAGTGGAGTATAATAGACTCCGTGGACCTATGTTAGATGAAGAAAAAGAGCGCATAGAGTTGCAACTAGAGCCCATTAGAGTGGGATGGATAATTTCATTTACATTTTTTTCTAGGAGGGAGGATGTACTTAGGTTGATTGATTCACGATGGGTCCACTTATCTAGACGCATTCATGGATTTTCAGCCTTACTATATCCTTTCTTCAAAGGACCCTCATTATGGTCAAAGGGTTCCCTTCGGCTTATTATTTTCACGGAGGAGAAGCAGATAGCATTTGACAGCGAGTAAACGGGGTACATGAGCAATGTCGGGATTGCTTATGGCCGTAGTACCTCGCTTCGTGCAGAGGTGTCCATGCGACCCTTACAGTGGTGGCAGCATTATGGGTATGGTCACCCAACTATTGCACCGGTTGCCCTTCGAGTTCTTTCACAGGTATAGTGGTATTCAATGAATTATGAAAATATCTATTTCATATTGGAATATAGCAAAATTTTGATTTGATTTTTTCTCATCCATTTGGTTTAGGATGCTTTTGCTTCTGCTTGTGAGCGGAATTGGAGTTTGTTCTCACTTGTGCACACAAAGTTCAGAAATCGATTGAGTGCATGACAATTGGAATATGTGGTCTTTTGCAAGGCCAA
>CM035407.1:204986107-205006107 GCA_020310875.1 Ceratopteris richardii | reverse complement strand
TGAATATATATTGACAATTGTACATTTATGATCAGGAATTATACTTATTACAACATGATGCATCATGCTTGATGCATGATCCTTGAAGGCTGAAGCTTGAGCTGGCTGATGCACCAAGGACCAAGTGGCAAGGCCTAATGTCCGTGAGGAGAGAATACATGGCAGTGGGCTGCAACTTGCAAGCTCTGAAAATCTGCAGAGAAATGAATGGTCCCCCTTGATTCTGCTGTTTCCAATTAACCCTTTTTCTTGAAACAAAAGGGCCCAAAACACCGTTTCCAGGGCAGACCATTTCCAAAAAATGACCATACCATTTATAGGGCCAAGAGATGTCGTTTGTGGGCAAAGTGATCCAAATTGGTTCTCAAAGTTGTCAGAGGAAACCTATATGCTACAAAATGGTTATGGCAACAAGAACATGCTCACAAACTAAAACAATAGATGCAGCTGCAGCCTGTAATGTGTATGGCATTGAAGAGGAAAACAGATGAGCTGTTTTTGTGCTATGCTTAGGAGTTGGTTAACCTCTAGGCAGGAAGGCCATCATAGAGGATTAGAGGAGAAAAGTGAAATGGAGAGAAAAAAAGTCAAATAATACTTCATTTATTCAAGTATATGGTATCTTCCTCAGCACTATACTTCAGCCACTTAAGATCAAGCAACAGTCTTTCATTTGTGTCTGTATGGATGTTATGGTAACCTAGTCAACAAAGGTGAAAGGTTTATGCTCACTACCATAAATATATATGCATGTATATATGTATGTATGTATGTATAAATGTATGTATGTATGTATGTATGTATGTATGTATGTATGTATGTATGTATGTATGTATGTATGTATGTATGTACGTACGTACATACGTAGCTGTATGTATGTATGTATGTATGTATGTATGTATGTATGTATGTATGTATGTATGTATGTATGTACGCATGTATGTGTATATATGTATCTGTATATGCAAGCATGGATACATGCATACCTGCATGCATGTATATAGGCATGCGGCATGCCATGCATGCATGCATGTATGTCTATGTATATATAAATGCATTCATCTTTAAACATATCAATATGAACCTATATGTGTATGTATATGTACAGCCATAATGTGTGTGTATGCATGTCTGTGTACATCCAACATATATACACCACAATTCCTGGTGTATAGAAGGATGGGTGGATGAAAAACATGTGCATCTTTTCCATCGCTTTCATGCACATCACATCGTACACAACCTGATTAAGCCATAATACCCTGCATGACATCCTTTTTCTCTACAAAACATTTCAAACATCAATGAGCATACATTTAAATTTACCTTTCTGAAAGTGCCTGAAGAAGATGCCAACCAAACTTTGTTTTCACCCTAACAACTTTATTAAGAGGAGCACTGAAAGCAGCTTCTTCAAACTCTGGTACCTGAAGTAAAAGATATTTGTTACATTAACTTAAAACAATGGAGTTGGATGGTTGAGTGCACTATTATCCAACAAGCATGAAGAGCTAAGTTTGCATAAACAATCTTTAAAAGCAGAACTGAATAAAACAACAATTGAATTTTTTTGTACGTCCATAATTCTACAAACATTTGACTTTGTGGACAAGGGTTAACAAGTATGCAAAAACATACATAAGAATACACAAAAAGAATCAAAGCAGTAAAAAAAATGCAACCACATAAGAACTTTAATCTGCAATCAGTAAACTGAAGACAAAACATACAAGCTCAACAATTTCAAGTTCAATCAAAACAAAAACAAAATCACAAAAAAAAAAAAAAGAAAAAAAAAAAGCCTAAAGTGGCAAAGGCAGTTGTCTGCAACACTTGAAAAGTTAGGCAGACAATAAAGGAAGCATATGTGAACATTTCCACTCAGCAGCATAACAGATGAAAGAAAAATTCACTTAATCAATGGTTTTTCACTTTTTCCGATTCGTTTTATTTTTTACCAGTAAAGGGGATCATATTACATTCATGAATGATGAAATAATTCACTCCAATCTTTAGTAACAACATGCTTAACTTAAAGCCAAGAAAGATATCAATCAAGAACTCTGTCATAACCTTGGGGTTGACTATTAAATTAGAAATCATATAAACAATTGATTCCTGTAAGAAAAATATATTGAGCACTTGAATGGAAATCATAAAGTAGGGTTAAGGAAAGACACTCATGTAAGACACCCCGAATCATAAAGTAGGGTTAAGGAAAGACACTCATGTAAACAAGGAAAAGTTTCCTCTCCTAAAATGAGCAAACAAAAGGGGTAGAACTTTTTACATAATGTTACCTTGAACTCTATGTTTGTCCAAACAAGAAGTACCAGATTTCCAACTTGAACATTCATGAATCAAAAAAGGCTATGACATTTTATTTACAAGAAGCATCTAATACAAACTTTGATCAAGTATAATAAACGGAAAGAGGCATGACAATAGGCTCTCTCTCAAGCATAGCAAGAGGAAAGAGACATGACAATAGGCACTCTCTCTCAATACCATCTGGAAACTTATAAAATAACAAACAAAAATTAAAAAACAAACAAATAAAAATCCAAAAATAAAAAGGGACACTTTATTATATTTTAAAACACGACAACATCAACAAAGGATATATGTACGACTTAAAAACTTAGCAAAACAAAACTTACAAAAGAGAATTAAAAAAAAAAAAAAAAAATCTTTTTTCCCCTTTTTCCCCTTATTACAAATAAGAATGAAAAAATAAAGAATAAAACCTTTTTCTAGAAAAAATACATTTTAAAAGTAACAGTAATAATATTAAAAAATTAAAAAAAGAGATAGAGAGATTATTAATAAAAGGAGACAAAAATAACAGAATAAATAATTGAAAAATAGATCATAAATAAATGAATAAGCAAATAATGAACAACAGTCTCTGTGTGTTAGTGTGGGTGGTTGGGCCTTCCTCCTATTGAGATGGGGGCGAGGGTTCAAACCCTCTCTACGGCAGGACATATATGGGCCGAAGGCCAGTGTAATGCCTTTGTGCAGTATTAAACCAGATGCCTTCGGGCAGTCCTTCCTAGTATTGCCTTCAACTAGTCTAACACCTGCTTTGTGGGATATGGAGGGTTCCACGGGTATTACATCCATTCAGTTGTACAGTTATTCTTTCAATCAGTTCAAGCAAAAGGGAGATTAAGATTCAGCCGAACTTCCTCTTAAAAGAAAAATTACATGAACAACAACGAAAACAAAACAAAAAGTGCATTCTCAACTTCTATATCTGTGCAAAACAAGAAGTATCACAATTTAAACTTTAAAATGCATGGCTTGGAGGAATAGCTATGACATCCCTACTCACGCCATCAATGCCCTAGATTAGGTGCAGACTTTAATAAAGAGTCTTTCTAAATAAAGGCTTCTGATAAAGTCAGCAAGCTGAGTCTTTATCACTTCCCAGAGAGAAGGGCAAACACAACCATGTTAAAGCCTTGCACATAAACATAATAATAATAAACATGAAAATATAGAATAAAATAAAACAACCAAATTAAAAACAAGAAATGTAAACTAACATATGATATCAAAATAAAATTATATAAAAAAAAAAGAAATAAAAATAGATAGTAAATAAAAGGAAATTCCCAAAATAGATGGATAAACAAATAAATAAAAAGAAAGAAAAGAATATTGAGAAAAAAGAAAAAAAAATTAAGAGTATAACCATAAATAAAGAGACAGAACCCACAAAAATCTACATTAATGGTCAAAAAGTTCCCCTTTTGTATTCAATTTACTAATGATCGATTTGCTGCATGTATGTATGTATGTATGTATGTATGTGTGTGTATGTGTGTGTGCATGCGTAGGTATGCATGTATCTATGTGTGTGTGTGTGTGTGTGTGTGTGTGTGTGTGTGTGTATATATATATTATTGCAATCTATCTTTTGCTGCTCTCCACACGACGTCTTCAGCGCATACACAGAGATTTCACTTATTCGAGCCACCCGACCGCCGAGCTCATCATGAAGTTCTCTCGTACTCTCACTTGAGAGTCTCTCTATATGAGACTTGTTATGCCCCTTCTACCTAATGGTATATATATCCATATGATGACAAGTGGCAATTATGCCACCTCACCCAACAGGGTGTGCAACCACAATATGACATTTCCTTCCCCTTGAAAGCATTTTCGTCCTCGAAAATGTAAATGAAATGTCCATAATGGTAGAAGAAAGTGCTCGGACTCCCCTTAACCCCATGTACTCTATGTACATGGTCATCTCTGTGTGTTGTTTCCCCATATCCTTCCCCATAAGAAGCCTCATATGAGATCATCTCAAAGGTGGGAAACCGTCTGAGTGGTGCCTACTATCTCCCATGTACTCTCTGCTTCCAAACTATCACTCCCACAACATATAACATCATCAAAATGACATAAGTCCATATGATGTATCCTCTATGGACTAATAGTATGAGAAGCAAGTGTAAAGTGCCAAACATATAAGTTTGACCGTACCATAATGGAGATAATAAACCATATAATCCTCTAAAATATAGAACAAAGTCCCATAACAAGTGACTCCAAACCCATCTAAAACTAAATGATAGATTGCCCTCATACCACTCTAGGTTTTCCTAACCTTGAGTGTAATCACAAGTAATAGTTTATCTTAACTATCTTGTGAACTATGCAAATCCATCATCTAACTCATGGTAGTAAAATGCAATCTCTACATTTCACCAACCAAGAAGTCTATGGTTTTTCATCCATTACCTGTGGACTAAGTTCTATTGGAAGAGCATCTATTGGCACTAGTGCAGACTCTAATATTTCTCTTCCTTGTAGTTTGCCATATGAATGCAGAAGGCATTCCCTTTGAGATTCAGATAATCCCTAAGTACCCATCCTCATAACTGATGTTTACTCATCATACTCATGATGTAACATCAACTAAGAGTTTGGTACCATAATAGGTTAGATATATCTTTATCTCCTATAACCCTAAAGAGAAGAGTCATAACTCTACTCCCAGTCTAACTAATGTCAATAACTAGATCATCTCATCTAATCAAAGAGCATAACTGGAACTAAAAATAACTACTTCTCTCAAGAGTCTCCATGTGAGAATCAATCTAACCATCATGATTAACTGCTCTCGCTCTTGTCTTAGATAGAAGAGTGCCACTCCTATCTAGACAATCTAATCCAGAGAAAGTGAAACTCTCTCTCTAATCTCATCTAAGGAAAAGAGCTCAGGTAGTGGAATCTATTCCACTTTCCCTTTCCCTTTGGAAGAGACTCCTTGGAATCCATTTGCTCTACTCATCCATAACTGAGAACACATATATAAGCTCTCCATGTTTTCCTTCAAAACTAGTGGACTGTTGGAGGGGCTGGAAAAAGTGTGAAAATGTGATTTTTGGGGTGCCCAAAAGCATTCTTCCATCAAGTAAATCCTAAAATTCTCTCCATAATCTCAGAGAGAAACATATGAAGATGCTTTGGCCTATTTTCAACTTTCCAAATCCTCCCTTCGTGCATGCTGATTCGCTCCCCAAAAGAGGCCTAAATCGAGATTTTTACTTTCATGTAAAAACTCAAATGGGAGCTCTTAGCAAGCTTGTAATCCACTTTAAATGTGGATTTCTCTTAGTTTTCTTCTTTTCCATGGTAATTTATACACCATACTTCATGTACGTGTGCACTAATCCATGGGAAGTCTCATAAATGGTCTGTTTTCTTACTCCCAAAAGTGGAGTTTGGCAAAATTTAACATCTAAATTTTTCCCAAAAAGTGCGGGAAGGGGGGTCTTTGAGGAACTAAAATTCCTCCTTAACTTATTATTTTGATGAATCTAATGATTTGAATAAGAATTCCATACACCATACTCTCAGTATATATATCTTTTCCCATCCATCCATAGCTATCGCACCTATTCAAGCCATCCGACCGCCGAGCTCATCATGAAGTTCTCTCGTACTCTCACTTGAGAGTCTCTCTATATGAGAGACATTGTTATGCCCCTCCTACCTAATGGTATATATACCCATACGATGACAAGTGGCAATTATGCCACCTCACCCAACAGGGTGTGCAACCACAATATGACACACACACACACACACACACACACACACACACACACATATATATATATATATATATATATATATATATATATATATATATATATATATATATATATATATATATATATATATATATATATATATATATATATATATATATATATATATATATATATATATATATATATATATATATATATATGTGTGTGTGTGTGTGTGTGTGCACGCGCACACATGTATGTGTGCATGTATTGCATGCATGTGTGCATGAATGTATGTATGCATGCATGTATGTTTGTGTTTATATGTATGTAAGTATGTATGTATGTATGTATATGCGTACGTATATATGCATGTACGTATATACAATGTAGCATGTATGTATGTAATAATGTATGTATGTACATGCTTATGTAGGTATGTATGTATGTTTTTGTGTGTGTGTGTGTGTACTTTTGTATGCATTTATGTATGTGTGTGATGTACATACGTCGTACATACATACATATGGATGTGTACATATGTACGTAGCTATGTATGTACGTATATACGTACATACGTACATACATATGTATGTATGTATGCATGCATGCATCTGTGTATGTGTATGTGTATGTGTATGTGTATGTGTATGTGTATGTGTATGTGTATGTGTATGTGTATGTGTGTGTGTGTGTATGTGTATGTGTATGTGTATGTGTATGTGTATGTGTATGTGTATGTGTATGTGTATGTGTATATGTGTATGTGTATGTATGTGTAAATATGTGTGTGTGTGTGTGTGTGTGTGTGTTCATCGACTGCTTCAATGATGCTGTTGAGCAGAAATTAATTTTATATCCTTAACGCTGGGCGAGAACATATTCTGCCTGAACATTACAACATAACTGAGTATATTGAAAAATGAGAACTTGCAACATTGAAAAAT
Source organism: Ceratopteris richardii (assembly GCA_020310875.1). Lineage (NCBI taxonomy): Eukaryota > Viridiplantae > Streptophyta > Polypodiopsida > Polypodiales > Pteridaceae > Ceratopteris > Ceratopteris richardii. Next base: position 204,999,107 of record CM035407.1, on the reverse strand, counting down.
TGGATGTAATATGTATACCAATTGACCTTTGCGTATCCAACCCAGCATGCCACCATCATTCTTGGAAGGGCATATAGAATGCTCTACAGCCAAATCACCCAAATCACTGTGCAAAAAAAAGAGCCATGTTGTGTGAACTTCATTACATTAAGTTTTCTACCAGCAAATAAGAAGATTCATTAATCTACTCTTCATATCCTATAATCATACTTCTTGCCAGATACCAGATGGTCTCATATTGAACTTCCTAACTCAGAATACACTCTTGTGAAAACGCAACATATTTTCCCATTTGAGGAGAATCTCATTATTTAAAATAGGTCCATTACCGTGCATCAAATGCAGTTAAACCCGTGACTGCTTACTTGCTTTCGCAAAACACCAACAAGTATGAATTGTAGTGTCTCTTTTCTAGACATTGTCATGTTAAAATTTCTCACATTCCAAACTACTTGACCATCTATTCATCATAATCGTAATTATAAGTTTCAATTATGATGATCATATATTTAGTTTTTTGTGTAGGATCAAAATAACAAAAATTCTTGATGCTTTTCTTGAGTTATACTATACACTACATAAATGGATGAATCAGGAAAAGACTGATTTTGCCAATAAATCAACAGTCAACATATGAACTCGCCACAATCAAACAAAAGACTAAATAACCATTAGTTCCCTCATGAATGGTACTGGCAAGAAAGAGAGTACCTGCAGAAAAATAGACTAAAATACAGGATCATTCCATTACCAAACCTCCCCTCAAGCCCAAAATAGACACCAAAGTAGAAGCACAACTTGTATTGAAGTGTCTCTATGAAAACAATGTAGGTTACAAAAAGGGGCACCTTACGCATCTTTACACTCAACTAAGATTGGTCAAAAGCACTTCTTAAAGAATAATGGTCATAAACACAGCTGTTCTAATCGCTAAAACTATCTAAAATACCTAAAATAGACAAAAGATATAGTAGGCAGTTATCAAATGCTTTCAATAATAACAAGCATGCTTTCCAAACTTTAGAATCACAAATACCCTAAAAATCAACAGTCACCTGCATCTTGGGGTTTTGGAGTCTAAATTAGACTAATTTGATAAATATGGTCATTTAAAGTAGATCTAACAATGAACCTATAGAAATGCTACGATCATGAGCTGACAACCCTAATTTTTGAGTGCCACCAACAGTGGCTTTTCTCCAACATCCACCCTATATATTTAGCTTGCTGGGAAAGCTATGATAGTGAACATATGACAAACTCACCCAAATTTGTCTTTGGATCATACATTGGTAAAAAGATCATCTGCATTCCCCTCTAAAAGAACTTAAAGAAACTCCATATTTCCTGCTTGTATACACTCCTGATTATAGTGAAGTGAGCTTCAATATGTTTTGTTCTTGCATGAAAGACAAGATTCTTGGGTAATGCAATAGCACCAAGGCAGTCCAATGTCTTCCGTGTGTTTAGTCCAGTGTGTTGAGTTTGGTGTGCATGAGGTATCCAAAAGTAAAATGCATCATGACAAAATACCTGTAAGATATAGTATATACATATTTTATGACATTTGTAGTACAGAACTAAGATAATCAATTATCATACATCACAAGTAACAAATTACAATCATTAGTCTACATTGTATATTAAGATTCATCATTCAATGAATCACCACCAATCAATAATCACAACATAATTTATCACGAAAAACTCGTGGTACTCTTAACTTCATTAAACATCAAGATTCGAAACACGATATACCCAAGGAACAATATCTGAAGTTTGAACTATGATAAATATGAAACATAAATGATACCACATAAGTGTCACACTATCATAATGTTTGACCAAAAAGTAGCATGGCAAACATAATTCATATGATATAGAATATATGCAAAAACAAGAGTATACACTCCAATCATCAATGTTCACACTACAATGACCAGTCATCTACTCTAAGTCTACTCTATGCCTTTGTCTCGTCCTCAAGCCCTAATAAAAATAGATTAGCCTCTCTGTCGAGGGTGTATCTTGCACCTCCTAATATATATAAGTGCAACACTCATAGATGCATGCTCCAACTCCTCAGGTGGATTCCTATCCTCTGCCTCTTCAAACTTTCTCAAAATCCATAGGTTAAGTCCTGGAAAAAAAAAAACAATTATATCATTTACCTAAAATAAATATACATAATGATCAATTCAGCAAATATTTAGTCATCATAGTTCATAATTACCCGACCTTGGCCCTTAAGAGTGCTTAAACTATGTAGAAGACATAAATTGACCTTCTCGAAGACCATAAGATGCAATTGATCAACGCTCATACAATTGTGGAGCCTGGAGTGCACTAATGAAAATGCACTCTAATTCAACTCAAAAGGGCTTGAAAAGCATCTCCATGCATAAGTCCATCATATGTCACATGTGTGATTGCGACCAGAAGCATAGACCTTTAAAGTAAGGGTGCAAGTGTTGTGAAACCATGTATGGCCACGATAAAAACTTCCATCATGACTCCACTAGATCTATGAAGTCGTTATTATTAAGCCTACATCAAAGCCAATTTGAATTGTAAATTCAAAAATATTTTGAAAATAAAATGAAATGAGTATATTTAGCACTTATAATTACAATTATTTTTTTTCCCTTTAATACTTGGATGTTGATCGAGATGATTCAAACAAAATGGCCTTTAACATCTATAAGTACATATGATATAGAAGGTCAAGTGTCGATCCCTCCATGGCCATAAAGCATAGAACTATGTAAACTTGTCACAAGACAAGCATGATATCGCTAATCTCTAAGAGGGTTTTAATTATTTCCTTCGCTTTGATGAGCTTGGGACCATGCAACCTCTTATAGAAAACTCCATGCCAATCATCTTAGGGGCTAACTTGAGCCATTGGCTTTACCTTCCATGCATTCATGATTCATGGAGGCGACATTGAAGGCAATGTCATAGTCAAGTATGCAACCCTCTACCCCTTTACGTATGCTATTCTCCATTGTTGCTTTTGCAAGCCAGTGGTTAAAAAAGAGGAACGAAGAAAGGATTGTGATCCTCCCAATATTTAACATGAATGCTCTTCCATTAGGATCGACTCTTCAATCTCATCACATCGAGAAGAGGTGTGATTTCTCATTGTTCTCAATGTGTGAACCTTACACACCTTACGCACTAAATAACTTTGACTTCCTCTAAGATACCTTGACAAGATGCGAGAAATCCACAATGACTACATATTGTAGCTCCTTGAGCAAGTTTATACTCTTTACATGGCCTTTGGAATCTCTTGTGAGATTTGTATACACTCCCCAATGCCCAATCCTTGTAATCTTGATGCATGTTGGATCATAGTAGTCCTCGTGGTGTGAAAGGATTTTTCACACTAATAACAAGTTTATCCACTAATACCCGAACCGGATCTAATAGTATATACACCCATGGTTATTCCAAACGAGAATCGTATGTCCATACCATACGGGTATGGAAGTATGGAACAAGTATGGTTCCCAACCCTCCATCGTTCCATATGTGCATAGTTGACCCGGTTCGCGAACCGAATCCCCCAAAGGTACCATTCGGTTCGGTTCGAACCGAACCTTAAAAGTTCAATCGGTGCTTTTCAGAGAGTAATCAAAATTGAAGCGAATTCGGTTCCATTCAGTGTGTTGTTTACATTCGGTTCGTCCTTTCCATATATTGTAATGGGTAGCATTAGGTCAAGATGAAATCCAATTGATTATTGAACTGAAGTCTATGCACAAGTTTAGAGAGAGAGAGAGAGAGAGATTCTGCAAGCCTTTTTCTAGCTCTTCCTGAGACACAAACGTGTCCACTCTCATTACACACATTGTGATATTACACACATACGCACTCTCACACATACAGTGTCATGCACGCGCATACACATTCTCTCAGTTATGATTCATCCTTATGCATTTCCTCGAAGGGAAGATAAGGTTCTTGCACCTTAACTGCACCTACTGAGCCCTAAACGAACCTTACGCACCTTACCTCGCCCATAAGGTTCGGTCCTCGCACCTGAAACGCACCGAACGCACCTGACCACCTTGCATACGTGACCAAAATTAAGAACAAAAAAATTGGGGGGAAAAGAAAAATCAGGACTTAGCAATTTAAGATATTGTCCAAAATCACAAGAGATGTGAAAATAAGCTAAAATAGCACTCACAAAATAGGTTGAATCAATTGAAACACTACATTTGTCACACGTGACTATATCATAAAAAAAGGCCATGATAATACATTCCAGAAGGCAAAAAGACCATGAAGGTGAGATACTATCATCATGCATCATGAGACGAAGAATGGTCTTCATCAAAATCTTTCTCAATATCATAATATTCAACCATAGCATGTGAAGCAAAAGCAGCGGCAGCGGCAGCGGCAATAGCGAACATCGAACATCGAACATCGAACATCGACACCCGGCGTCGACATCAAACATCGAACATCGACACCCGGCGTCGACATCAAACATCGAACATCGACACCCGGCGTCGACATCAAACATAGGACATCGACACCCAGCATCGGCATCGAACATCGACACCCGGCATCGAACATCAACCATCGACACCCGACCATCGAACATCGACCATCGACACCCGGCGTCGACATCGAACATCGACACCCGGCATCGAATCAACATCAACATCAACATCAACATCAACATCAACATCAACATCAACATCAACATCAACATCAACATCAACATCAACATCAACATCAACATCAACATCAACATCGAACATCGAACATCGACACCCGGCCATCAAACATCGAACATCGACACCCGGTGTCGGCATCGAACATCGACACCTGGCATCGAACATCGACCATCGACACCCGACCATCGAACATCGACCATTGACACCCGGCGCCGACATCGAACATTGACACCCGGCATCGAACATCGAGCGTCAGCGTCGGCGTCGGCGTCGGAGTCAGAGTCATCACTTTTATCATTTGCATGAGCACTTTCAACATTTGTAGCACTATAAGATACTATATTAGCTCTATCTCTTCTCTTAAATATAGATGGATCATATGACATATACTCTCCTTCATTATTCTCTTGTGGCAGCAATTTTTCATCATCCTTTTCACCCTGAATCATGGCCACAATCACTTCCATTCTTTCAAACCCTCGTTTCAATCTGGAAGCAAACCTCACGTTGATACGAACATAAACTAACTTTTCTGCATTTTAGGAAGTAATCTATTCCTATGGTTGGTATGAATTAAAGAAAAAGTACTCCAATTCCTTTCACAAGGGGAAGCACATGTCCCTTGAGAAAGTACATGATGAGCTAATTTTTGCAAGTTTGGAGTATGTAAATCTGTCAATTCCCACCATGTAAGAGCATATTGCATTCTACTTTCTTCCTTTGCAAGTGGATGTGATAAAAAAAAATCAGATATGTTTTAAAGGCATCCAACTCATCACATGAAATGCTTTGTTTTCCTACATCACCATTCGTATAGCGCTCTATAGTATCCATCCATCAGCCACTTCCTTATCAAGTTCTAGATTTTTCTTTCTCAACATAGAATGAAGCATATATGTTGTTGCATGCACAATGCACTCAATGCAATAGAAGCAACTTACTCTTCTTTTGGAGTACGAGAAAACCTTCTTTGTGTGTACTGAGAAGAAACCATCATTGCACATAATCCATTGTACACACATTCATCGAAAATATTCTCAACACCAATATACATATACCCATAGTTGTAAGTTGTAACTGACGAGATTCGGACTTCTTACTCCTAACGGGATTCTCACGTCTGATAGGTATAGCAAAATGTTTTTGATGTTTACGGACCGGACATATTTTTTACATAAATTTAATGAAAAACACATTTAGTCATAAAAACATATTAGAAATAAACTATTCATCCATAAAACATGATTCATATATAAAATGAATATGCAAACATGCCTACATAGAAATAAATGATTCACCTATAAAACATGATTCATATACAAAATGAATATGCAAACATGCCTATACATGAACCATTCCTAATAAAGACATTGTTGAATGTGACAAAATGGAAACTTCTAGATTTAAGTAGATAATGGGTGATGCTTCCTAATATGTATACATGTTGGCTTCAGCAATAAATTCACTTCACTACATGTATACATTATACATATGCAGGCTACAGCCATGACTCATATGCAACCTACAACTATATAGTAGAGTGTACATGTTGAAGATGTTTGTCTGCATGTTTATATGGGTCGGAGCTTGACACTAGTTATATTCTATAGTCTATGTAGTCTCCTTGCAGGAGTTACCATGCTGCACAACTGTTAAATAAGCAGAGAATGTATAGTTGTAGGCTTTAGAATGTCTCATATTAAGAGATAGGGCCAAAAAAATTGGGGGCTTGGGCCAAAAAAAAAAAAGACAAGATAGTAATGTGATGCTAACATGTTGGTTATAAAACTCTGGTACAAGTTAGGGAAAATGTTACGGATGTGTCGGGATGCAACTATGCATATACACAAATCTGTTTTGGGAAGGTCTAATCAACTTTCTTTCTAAACTTTTTAAACAAAGTAAAAGTGGTTGGTTTTGTTGTTAGAAATATGATGACCGTCAGAGCATCATCGAAAGTGAGTTTCACCTATGCAAGCCATCCAATATCCTCAAAGTCCTGGCAAGTCCAAACAATGGCATGCACATCTAGTGGAGAAGATGTGTGGCCACTCTTGCTACACGAATTGACCTTCCATACTGTAATCGGATGTATTATCCATGCATACTACAGCAACATTCTCAGCACCAACATAAAGTATTGCATTTTTTAATATATGAAAAATATATTCCCCAGATTCCTATTCTCTAGAGATATCCACAGACCTCAAAAACATGGAGTTGTATAGACGACACACCATAATGTTCATGATAGATCAATTATGTGTATCCGACCATCCATCACAAACATTAACTTTTCCACTTATCCCTCGATTCAAGCTGTATGCACTTCACGTCCTTTTAAAGATCGCTAGGGTGCAAAAGAATACGAGGTTGTTTTGAAACTAGGCCTTGCTTTTGCAGTAGCTCCAATCATTTCTTTGAAGTATGGACTCCTCACTTTCCAAAATGGCATGTCCTTTGCAAATAAAAAACATGTCAAGGTCTTTTCTGTGTCAAACTTTGCTTTGCATTCCCATGCTTTTGCCAATGCTCCATTTGACATCCACATGATCATGTATATCCAATGATTTTTCAGTTGATTTTGCGATCAATATACGACCAGCATCTTTCACACTTTCACGAGCATGAGTACATCTATCAACCCCATATCCTTCGAGGCCAAGTATATGAGCTCTAATGCAAGCAAGACCTCCATCCCATGTGTGGACGATACTTGCATGGCAAGTAAATTAACCCTTGGTCAAGGAATTCACTTTCAAGACATACTTCCATTCATGTCTAGCTTTCTAAACATCTATAAATAATAAAAAAGCAAAATGATTAAAATTTAGACATTGATGATTGGAAAGTGTAACTCTATATCTAATAATGTATGAGATTATATATGTATGTAATAATGTAAATATCATGTATATAGACAATATAATATATTATGTATGTATGTTATACATTGCACACATATGTATAGTTTGTTATGTATGTATAATATATGTATAATGTAATTATGAATGTATGTAAATGTAATTATGTACAATACATACATTATAGAGTACAGCATATACATAATTACATTATAGAGACATAGCACATTATACATACTATGCAGTGTACGTACATAAATAATACATCATATTGTCTACATACATGATACATGCATTTTCACATATGTACATGACTACCTACATTATTAGATACATCCCTCTCTCTCTCTCTCTCTCTCTCTCTCTCTCTCTCTCTCTCTCTCTCTCTCTCTCTCTCTCTCTCTCTCTCTCTCTCTCTCTCTCTCTCTCTCTCTCTATGAGAGAGCACAGCAGGAGGTGCACATTGTAGTCTGGAACTGCAATGGATCTTTGTGGACACATCCAGGGCGCCTCGAGGAGGTGATGGAGGGAAGAGACATTATCTTCTTGACAGAGACACACGAGAGCCCAGGGAGGAGCCTATCGAGGATTGAGGGCTATATGTGGGAGTCAGCTCACCGCCCCCAGATGAGACAGCACACCACACAAGGATCAGGAGGAGTAGCCGTGCTCTACATACAGTCGCTACAGCACAGGGTACAGGTGGTAGCCAGAGACCCAGAGGCACATTTCATGTGGATACGCTTGCAGCTATCAGAGGAGAAAGCAGCGTACTTCGCCGTATGCTATATTGCACCCATTGGTTCGCGCTTCACACATTCCCCTGAGCAGCTATCAGGGGGGAGGGACCAGACACCACATCGCCATATGACTGCCTCAGTGACACGATTATCGAGTATACCGGGATGGGTGAAGTCTTCCTTGTAGGAGACTTCAATGCCCGCACTCAGAGCCACCAGTGTGATATCTACGACTTTGACGACCCTGAGATGCTTCGTACCATAGAGGACATGCCTACACTCAGAGCCTCAACCGACACCGCCACACCCACCTCATACGGCCGACACCTACTCCAGATGGGAGCAGCACACCGTCTCGTTATATATAATGGGATGGGGACTTGGCCCACCTCGCGCGGTCTCACCTGCATTCCACCCACGACACCACAGGGGGGCAGTGTGGTAGACTATGTTATCGGACCCCCGGAGGCGACACATCTCATCACCTCATTCACTATCCCACCCTTACCGATTGGAGCTGATCACGCATATCTTGCCCTATCCATTCGCGGCTCACCATGCATATCCCACCCCGTCACCATACAGCCACGAGCCCATACCACCATTCACTTTAGACATGAGCTAGCACATATCTATAGCTCCCATGTTCGAGAGCACATCTACTCCCTTGATCCCTCCGCCTCCTTGGACACCCTCACCGCCCACTTCTCCTCGATCCTCCATACATCTGCTACTCTCAATTTCCCATACACCACCCACAACACTGAACATTCGAAACGGCTGGGGCATACACCCCAGAATAGATGGTACGATGAGGAGTGTAGGCGACTATACTGACATCTCAGAGCACAGGGTATCTTCGGATCCATCACAGAGAGGGAGGCACGGCGACAGATGCGAGCCCTCACACGCCGGAAGCGGCGAGCTTTCGAGGAGAGACAGGAGGCAGAGTTGATCGACCTTCTCATGAGTAGGGATTGTGCCACCGCGTGGAGGGCACTACGTGAGCCACGCCCACCTACACCCATAGCAGATCCTCCGACTTGGCACACCTACGCCCAGAGGTTATATGACGTCCCAGGACAGCCACCATTGCCGATTCCTTCCACACCCCGTCCGGTGATATCCACCCTCTTCACGGCAGGCATGGTACGACAAGCCATCCATAGGCTACAGCATGGCCGTTCAGCAGACCACACGGGGCTACAAGGAGAGCACTTTATATACGCAGCAGATGTAGTTTCCCACTTGATCGCCCATCTCTTCAACCGTGCTTTGGTTGAGGGATTACCCGACCCATGGACTATGCATACCATTACGCCTATCCATAAGTCCGGCGATATGATGGACCCAGGGAACTACAGGACTATTATGATAGGCCATATCGTGGCCAAGATCTATGGCGCAGTACTAGAGGTAGAGCTCACTACACACGCTGAGGCAGCGGGGATCAGAGCACCCGGCCAGGCAAGCTTCTGCCTCACTTTCTCCACCATCGACCACACCTTCGTGCTTCGTTGCTTGATTGAGAGCGCGAAGGCGAGGAAGCAGAGACTATATTGTTGCTTTGGGGATTTCCGCAAAGCCTTCGACATGGTCCCTCGAGAGAGACTACTACGGAGGCTCCAGGAGTTACAGCTTCCATCACACATGCTATGGACCATCCACGCTTTGTATGCACGAGTCACAGGCAGGGTACGCTGCCCCGATGGTCTATCAGACAGCCTTGTTAGCACCATTGGTGTGAAACAAGGTTGCCCTCTCTCACCCACTCTCTTCGGTCTCTACATCGACGAGATCACAGAGTATATACAGCGAGCAGGAGGGCGAGGAGGAGACCTCGGAGGTACGCCAGTACACATCCTATTATATGCTGATGACATTGTCCTGCTTTCAGAGTCACAGGAGGGGTTGCAGTCACATTTACAAGCGCTCGATACCTTTTGCATGGAGAGAGGACTCACAGTGAACCTTGGCAAGACCAAGGTCATGATCTTCCATACCTCCAGTGCAGTACGCCATCGCGCCTCTTTCACAGCAGCTGGAGGACAGATAGAGGTAGTAGACTCCTACGTCTACCTAGGTATCACCTTCTCGGGCAACACAGGGGTATTCTCCATGGCACACGCTGAGAGAGATAGATTGACGCGAGGCTATGCGGCACTTGCATGATTGGAGAGACGCTGCTTTCAGACACATTTTCATGAGCCCCGGACTAAGGGGTGGCTCTTTGACACTCTAGTGACACCCGCATTGATGTACGCAGCAACAGTATTGGCACCAGGGATCATAGAGGCGATGTGGACGCGGATTGAGAGGCCCTAGATCACCATGATCTCACGCTTGCTGCGCAGCAAGCCCTCCGTTCCACATGACATTATACGAGCTGAGCTTGGCACACCACCGATGCTAGTGGAGGCCCTCTTCCAGTTGGTGACCTTTATTCTGAGAGTCAGAGAGCTCCCCACCAGCCGACTCACCAGGCTTGCATTTGAGAGCTCTAGACATTTGGCAGAGACAGGGCATGAGAGAGTATGGTATGCACAGACTTACCGATGGTTAGCAAACCATGGCATGAGCATTATGGATCTCCCCCCTTTTTAGTATGACCTCTCTTCCCCCCACATTACCCTCTCTCGTTCGGAGAGGAATAGGATCATCCGTGAGGACCTACTACAGATACACGTCAGGGAGACATGGATAGCACCACCGGAGCCTCTTCCCACAAAGAGGCAACACTACAGAGAGCACTTCCTGACTGTGACAGCGGATGGTTTCATTCAGAGACCACGATACATGGATACATATATGGCACCAGCTGAGAAAGTGGCCATTGGGCAGCTCAGAGTATCATCACACCAGCTCGAGATTGAGATTGGGCGAGCCAACGTACCCCGAGGGATGAGCGATTATGCAGGATATGTAGAGAGGAGGTGGAGGACCAGGAGCACTACACATGTAGATGCCAGGCATATGAGGACATCAGAGACCGCCACCCACAGCTCGTCAGGGGGCCCAGAGAGATCAGGGCTTTATTGAGGACAGAGGACCAGCGCCCTCTAGGTCGTTTCCTAGTAGAGCTCAAGCACCGCCGTGCATCACTCCTCTGGCAACAGATGGAGATACACCTGGCCCCCCCCCCCCCCCCCCCCCCCCCCCCCCCCCCCCCCCCCTCAGACTTATATTACAGATTTTTTCAGATCCACATCCACTCGAGGACCAAGGTCGATGCGGGGTGTCACATTACACAAAGCAGAGGAGCTTAGACGACAGCGTCGACGACCGAGACCCCTTGTCCGGAGAGCTCGTCTACATCAGAGAGAGATTCAAGCGATTCACGCACGCCATGACATGGAGATACGAAGACGTCAGCAGCACACCCCTATCGATTTGGATATTCAGAGCATTTTGAGGATCGCCATGATGCCTTACCCACCGATGCATTATATCCTACACCCACTCCAGGCATTTAGTGGGTTGTGATACCATCGATCCTCCCCTCCCTATGCATATCATATTTGTATCTCACCCATTGAACATATAGAGTGCATACCCATAGCACCCCACACCCTTGATGCCAGTTACTATCCACTCCTTTTATACCCGTTTGCGGTACTCACACTTTATTTTCGTTTTGGGATCACAGTGGATTGGATCATACTGATGTATATGTTTTGTCTCATAGGCTGATTTTGCCCTCTAATAGACGTTAAAAAAGTCTTTCTCTCTCTCTCTCTCTCTCTCTCTCTCTCTCTCTCTCTCTCTCTCTCTCTCTCTCTCTCTCTCTCTCTCTCTCTCTCTCTCTCTCTCTCTCTCTCTCTCTCTCTCTCTCTCTCTCTCTCTCTCTCTCTCTCTCTCTCTCTCTCTCTCTCTCTCTCTCTCTCTCTCTCTCTCACACACACACACACACACACACGCGCGCGCGCAAGCACACAAACACACAAAATCTTGAAACTTAAGAATCAAGATGTTTGAATTTCAATGTGAGGCTCAAAGCAAAGAACAAGGCTGGGGCTAAAGCTTTTGGAGCTTGCCACTTGGGGACGGGGCCAAGAGCACTTGGGACTCACACTACAAAGTCAATATTGTGCAAGAAATAAAAAGGATGTACAAAATAAAAAAGGCGAAATCTTAAATGATCCTCTTTGAAGTTGATTGTTGGAATTGGGATAGGCCTTCATAAGAATAATCACAAATTTACAAGATCTTACAACACATGAACCTTAGGATACACACCTTAAGACACAAAATTAGATGAATGAGAAGTAGAGATAGAATACACAACTCGTCAAAGTGTCTCGTAAGTTAAATTTCTTACCTAATTCACGTTCGAATGTCAAATTACAATGTGTGTAAATGGCTACAAAATTGAATGGCTGCTAATTGTCCTAATGTAGATACAAAAACTGAATGTATGCTAAATGTAGTTACAAAATCTGAATCCAGGCAAAAATTCGGGAAATAGATACAAGAGTTTGTCCATAAAGTGCCTAAGAGGTACGATGAGTGTGTATGTCACTTTGAAGTGAAGAGAAACAGTTGAGAACTATTCGTACAGCAAACCCTAAATAAATAACAAGGGAAACTCCTTATGTTGAAGAAAGAGGCATAGAGCCTTGGAACTGCAGCAACAATAGAAGAAGGACAGAATATACAGCTTTTTACCCACAAGACTCAGCAAACTGAATGATTGGCTCCA
>CM035407.1:204978607-204981107 GCA_020310875.1 Ceratopteris richardii | reverse complement strand
GGCTCTCGCTTCGCCTCCACTGAGCATGACTCTTCATCAGAGGAGGCCTCACCTTATGCATGTCTATCAGATGAGATCATGGAGTACTCCACTCTTGGTGAAGTCTTCCTCATGGGAGACTTCAATGCTCGCACGCAGTGAGGAGTGCGAGACATATGACGAGGAGGATCCACAGGCACTACATGCCCTACGGGAGGAGACTATCATGAGACACTCCGCAGACAGAGCTCCTATCACAGCATATGGACGACATCTACTTAGGCTTGGATCTGAGCACCGTCTCGTCATCTATAACGGGATGGCTCAGTGGCCTACTTTAGGAGGCTTGACTTGCATGCCACATCGGTCTCTCGGGAGAGGAGGGAGCACACTTGACTATATCTTGGGATCGAGGGAGGCCACCCACCTCATTACATCGCTTACCATCCCACCTATACCCATCGGAGCCGATCACACATACCTCTCTCTTTCCATCGCTAGGGATAGAACTCCACATAGACCTATCACATGTACCCCATACACCACCATTCACTTCACACGTGAGCTAGCCCCTCTATACTCATCTGAGGTCGAGCGTGGACTATGCCTACTACATCCATCCACCCCCCTCTCAGTCCTCACCTCACATATCTCATCCATCTTACATACCTCAGCTATCAGCTCCTTCCCTCACACTCATACAGGACATATCCCTCCCCCTAGGACTAGACCCCATAACAAATGGTACGATGATGAGTGTAGAGCACTTTATAGACCTATATGCGCAACGAGCCTTGGGAGAGATTACAGAGAGAGAGGCCAGAAGACAAATGCAGACACTGACCCGTCGAAAGCGACGGGCATTCCAGGAGGCAGAGGAGCTTGAGCTATACCGTCTATTCATGAGCATGGATAGTGCGACAGCATGGCGCGTTCTCCGCGAGCCTTGTTCGACTACACCCATTGAGGACCCACAGATCTGGCAAGATTATGCAGCGCAACTATATGATGTGCCTCGACAGCCACCCATCCCACATCTACTTGAGCCTCGACCCACACACTCCTCTTTCTTTACTACATCCATGGTGGAGAGGGCCATACGTCGCATGCAACACAGGCGGGCTGCCGACCACACTGGTTTACAGAGCGAGCACCTCATCTACGCAGCCTCCACTATAGCCCCGTTGATTGCACATGTCTTCAACCGGGCTATAGGGGAGGGATTCCCAGAGGAGTGGACACAGCATACTATCGTGCCTTTTTCCACAAATCTGGCGATGCTCTGGATCCGGGTACCTACAGGACTATCATGATTGGCCACACAATGGCCAAGTTATATGGCGCAGTACTTGAGGCAGAGCTTAGCTCATATGCAGAGGCAGAGGGCCTCCGAGCACCAGGCAAGGCCGGGTTCAGACGAGCTTTTTCCACTATCGACCATATCTTCATCTTGCGTTGTCTCATTGATGGGGCAAAGGCAAGGAAGAAGAGGCTTTATTGTTGCTTTGTGGACTTCCGCAAGGCTTTTGATACAGTTCCACGTGAGAGGCTGTTCCAGCGCCTACTGAGCCTTTGGATCCGGACAGAGATGATATGGGCCATCTACTCTCTCTACGAGAAGGTGTTTGGTCGAGTCCGATGCCCTAGAGGTTTATCAGAGCCCATTGCTAGCACCATTGGTGTTAAGCAAGGTTGTCCCCTCTCCCCGACACTTTTTGGGCTTTACATTGATGAGATCTCCGATTACATACTACGAGCAGGTGGAGAGGGGAGCGACCTCGGAGGTACTCCAGTTCACATTCTTTTATATGCCGATGATATTGTTTTGATTTCAGAGTCACATGAGGGGCTCCAATGCCACCTCGGAGCCTTGGATGATTTTTGCTCACATAGAGGATTGGTTGTGAACCTTGGCAAGACCAAGGTCATGATCTTTCACACATCCAGTGCAGTGAGGAGTGCAGCCATCTTCACCATAGCAGGAGGGCACATCGAGGTGGTTACTTCATATGTCTACTTGGGAGTTACTTTCACCAGTCTACGAGGACCTTTCACCATGAGGCAGGCAGCTATTGACAGACTCACTCGAGGGTATGCAGCCCTAGCGATGCTAGAGCGGAGGTGTCACCAGTCACACTTCCAGGAACCCCGCACGAAGGGGTGGCTTTTCGACACACTAGTCACCCCCACCTTGATGTATTCAGCGACAGTATGGGCACCAGGCTTGACGGTCGATCAGTGGGCACAGATTGAGAGACCCCAGGTATGTATGATCTCACGCTTGTTCCGTAGCAAGCAGACCATACCACATGACATCATTCGAGCAGAGCTCTCAGCACCACCCATGGTCCTCGAGGCACTATTCCAGACAGTGAGTTTCATACAAAGGGTGAGGGAGTTACCAAGCGACAGACTCACTCGTAGAGCTTTTGAGGCAGCTATACAGTTATCTCAGAGTGGACATGATAGAGCCTGGTACTCACAGGTCACAGCTTGGTTCGCGACACATGGGCTCGATATG
>CM035407.1:204954228-204956107 GCA_020310875.1 Ceratopteris richardii | reverse complement strand
AGACTTTTTACTCTCAAAGTGCAAGGAAATGTTGGTCAAGCCCTAATTACACATGGTGATGAAGTAATTACAGAGTTAGATCTTTGGCATAAAAGATTGGGACATTTCAATGAAAGAGGAATCAAAACTATGGTGGAGAATCAATCTGTATTGGGACTACCAAATGTAAAGAATCAACATATGATATACAAGTGTGAAGTTTGTCAGATGGGAAAAGCTCATAGACAACCATTTCAGAAGAAAGGTTTCAAGCATGATGGTTTGCTTGAACTCATACATACAGATGTATGGGGACAACAAAAGAAGGTTCAATAAATGGATCTAGGTATTATGTTTTGTTTATTGATGATGCTACAAGTGGATAACCCTTTATGTTCTAAAGGAAAGATCAGAAGTCTTTGGAGCCTTCAAACATTTTCATGCTTATGCAGAAAGAGTTACAGGTCACAAACTCAAGAGGCTAAGGTCTGATGGAGGGGGAGAATACTTCTCCCAAGAATTTAATGACTATCTTTGGAATGCAGGTATCAAGAGAGAGATAACTTGCAGGTATACACTCAACATAATGGGGTGGCAGAAAGAGAATAACATGGTTGAATTTGCAAGAGCAATGTTAAAGGAAAAGAATTGCCCTAATTATCTTTGGGCTGAGGCTGTAAATACAGCCACATACCTTGTGAATAGGTTACCATGTGGAAGCTTGAATGGTATGACCCCTTATGAAGCTTGGTGGGGTAAGAAACCAACACTTGATCATTGTAAAGTGTTTGGGTCAATTGCCTATGCTTATGTACCATCACAACTCAGACATAAGCTTGAACCAAAGGCAGAAAAATATGTGTTTATTGGTATGATGAAAAACAAATGGGTTATAGACTATGGAGTCCTTTAACTAAACATTTTATTGTCTTCCAGAGATGTGACTTTTGATGAACAGAAGAGTTGGTATGCAGATAAAGAATGTGATCTTGAAACATTTGAAGAAGAGATAAGAAGGAGTGCAAGAGGTAAATCACATATGCAGATAGATGGAGATGAAGAACATATGCAAGCAAGCACATCAAGAGTTGGATCATATAGAAGGAATGAGATGGACCAATATTTGATGAAAGTACATCCAGATAGACATGAAGAGTGTGAACCAAGAAGGTCAACCAGAATAAGGAATCAACCTACAAGGTATTCTAATGACACTTCTTACTTGACTCAGAAAAATTATGCTTACATGGTTAAGGAAGATGAAGAACCTCAAAGCTATGATGAAGCAAAGGGTAAGAGACATTGGGAAGTAGCAATGAAGAAGAATTTGATGCTCTTGAAGAGAACAAAACTTGGGAACTTGTCCCAAAACCTAATGGTAAGAAAGTGATTGGAAACAAATGGGTTTACAAAGTTAAGAAGCATGCGATGGAACTATAGCCAGATACAAAGCTAGATTGGTGGTTAAAGGCTATGCTCAAATATTTGGCATAGATTATGATGAGACATTCAGTCCTGTGGCAAAGATGTCAACCATAAGAACAATCATTGCCATTGCAGCATCAAAAGGATGGACATTGAGTCAATTGGACATTAAGAATGCATTTTTGAATGGATATATATCAGATGAGGTTTACATGGAGCAACCTCAAGGTTTGCAGATCATAAGTTTCCAAATTATGTTTGCAGGTTGAGAAGAGCCCTTTATGGTTTGAAGCAAGCTCCAAGAGCTTGGAATTATAGACTTGTAAAGTATCTTAATGACCTTGGGTATCAAAGTTCAAAGGCAGATGCAAGTTTACTTATCAAAAGAACAGATGAAGGTATGATCTACATTTGTATATATGTAGATGACATTATAATTACAGGTACCTCAAATGAAGGAATCAAGGAGGTGAAG
>CM035407.1:204919228-204926728 GCA_020310875.1 Ceratopteris richardii | reverse complement strand
TCTTCTCACCCAATATACGGGCAAGGATTTTCAGGGTACCAAACTACCCCTTGCAGATATCTCCTTGGATGCTCTCGTACATACAGTAGTTAAGCATCGCTCAAGTTGCGGACCTTCAAGCTCTTCCCTCCTACCACAGTAAGGGGGAACAATAGTTGTGGATGCCATGTTCGTGCCAAGTGCTTGACATCTACCATATAAGGTAGCAATAATATCATCTACTAATCGAGACACACTTCTATCCAAACTGATAAAAGCCCACTAATCAATGGCTCCACCTTCACATAAGCATGACTCATTCATGTTCCATAAGCCAAACCAGGGAACAAGCTCTCTTTTTTTTTTTGGAAGAATGTCACAAACAAGAAGACAGATGTGAGTATTAGAAAAAATATTTGACATGTCAATGTGCTCTTGTGCATGGGACTCTCAAATGTGTCTATGCACGGCCGTGTAATGTGGCCCTATGTTAATGCATGCTTTGGAAATGCATGAACTCAATGGTGCAAAAGACATGGTTGTGCAAGGAGAACATGTTTTTTGTTCGTCGAGGCTTCCGATGTTACTTGCAGATGTTGTTGTCATCTTTGGTGGAGGTATCCATTCGAACTTGAAATGATGTAAGCGATTGATGGTTGAATGACAAATGGCCCTTCTTCCTTATGGGGATCCATTTGAGAACGATCTGCAACTATGTAGTGAGCACCTTTGGCCTATTCGTCCTTTGCTGGTTTCTTGACTGTTGTGTCCCTTGTGGTTGGCACTTTGGTTTTGTAGGGGTCGCTACTGCTTTCAGCTTTCAAACCCATATCCTTGATGATTGTCTTCTGACTCTTGTTGAAGAAGTGAGTTGGTCTACTTTTGTCTTGCTGTTGGGTTCGGACCCTTGGCTCGCCTTGGCTTCTTTGTTGAGACTTTTCTCATGTGGGAGAGCATAGGCTGTTGTGTATGTAGGAGCTTCTTGGGTACCCATATTTGTAATTGTCCTTGTTGAGTTGCAGCTAATTTCTTAGGCACCCAAACTTGGCGGATACCTTGTGGTTGAGCTTGTCCTAGCTTTTTCCTTCATCTTTTGGCCTGGTTTGCTTGCCTGGATGGGATTTTTGGGGGCAAGGCTGGTGGTTGCTCTACTTTGCGTACCCAAATTTGCTTCATGCCCGAAACTGCTTTCTTGTTGAATGGTGTCTTTCTATTTGCTATAGCAGTTGTCTTGAATTGTTGTGCTTGCTTCTGAGGTTGAACTACTGTGGATGCTTTACTCTTCGAAAAAGAAGGAGGGTCTGCTTGCCTTTGCGACTGTCCTTCCATGATTGAGTTCTTTTGGATCATAGAGCTTTTGACACATACAACATCTTGCTCGTGAAGACTAGTCTTAGAGGAACTAAGAGAGTGTGTGGTGCCATGATCTGTGAGCATGCAGTTCTCTACTTCTAATGTAATGCATTGTTCATGTACCCAAACTTGAAGAAGTTGACTTCTGAGGTTCAGGTTGACTACATGGTCATAAATCCAATCTTGACCCAAGACAAGTGGTTCCGTAAGGTCCTCATCTTGGCACACTAGCATTTTGACTCTCATTGGAACACCATGAAGATAGATGGGAAGCTCTACCTCACCCAAACAAGGGGTTTCCACACCTCCCAATCCTATGAGATAGGCTTCTATGGGATTGATGTTCAATTGCAAGTCTTGGCAGTAGGAAAGTCTAACTGCACTAGTTGCTGCACCTGAGTCAATCAATGCTTGCATAGTCCTTAAATTCTCTCCGTGTCCTACCTCTAAGGTCACAAATGGACGTTGGTCAATTATTCGAGAAGTAATTATGCTCGAGTTTTGGCACATGTCCATGTGATATTTTGGGGCTTTTGAGTTGACATCTAGGCCTAGTTGCCTTAACTTGTTTCGTCTAATACGCTCTCTCACCTCGGCTTGTGCTTCTTCTCTGACCCTCAAAACTCTTCTTCTTTCCGCTTCTTAGCAGTGTTGAGTCTCGTTAGCATATCCTCTGTAAGAGGTTCTTGATATAGCTTGACTCGACATCCACTAATATAGCTTGGCAAGATGTCACCCTCTAGAGTGGCCAATTGAACCACACCACTAGTGGAAATTCTATTAATGATCATGGGTCCATATCCTCTTTTCTCCAATTTATGGGCATGTTGCTTGAGTGTGTAAAACAACACTAGGTCTTCCTCTTTCAATCCTTTATCTACAGTGGGATGTAGCTTTAGCATGCAAGGGATTTTGCGAGGCAATATCTTCTATTTTTGTTTTCGCTTCTTTGAGGCTTTCTTCTAGTTCTGATAACTTTTTATTCCACTTGTGATTGGCCTTCTCCCTAGCATCTTTCCATGTTCTTGTTTTCCTCTTACTAGGCTCTTAAGGTTCACTTGACTCTAATTGTTCAGTTGGCGGTCTATTTACAGTGGGTGGTGGGGTGGGATGAGGTGGTGTGGATGGAGCTTCAGCATGCAAGGGATTTTGTGAGGCAATATCTTCTATTTTTGTTTTCGCTTCTTTGAGGCTTTCTTCTAGCTTTGATAACTTTTTATTCCACTTGTGATTGGCCTTCTCCCTGGTATCTTTCCATGTTCTTGTTTTCCTCTTACTAGGCTCTCCAGATTCACTTGACTCTAATTGTTCAGCTGGCTTATCTTCTTTTAAGCCTTGTGCTCTAGTGACAGCTTGTATAGGGGCCGCATTACTGCTACTAGCACTTGAATCCACCACTAAGCCTACCACATTAATGGGTGTAACCTTGGGTGCACTAGAGGGGTTCCTCGGACATTCTCTTGGAAGATGTTCTTTGCTGCACTCACGACAAAAACCTTGTATTGTGATGGCCTGTCCTTGTCCTAGAGTTGGTGAATGGGGTCATTCATGAACGAAATGGTCACCCTGACATCGAAAACATGGTCCTCTAGGGCTTGTGGTCTCATTTGTCTTAGTTGGGGCCTAGGGTTAGGATTTGTGTACATGACATTGGAGTATTCTGGCTCCCAATTTTGTTCCATAGGTGGTGCCTCATATTGATACGAGTAAATCCCACTATGCTCAGGTGACTCTGTGTAATAAGCATGTGGACTACCTTCATGAGAGTAGTCTAAACTATGAGTATGGGAGTCATTTTTTGAGACCAATGGGGTTAGTGGCACCAATGCTCTATTAAGGTTTTCTTCTACCACTGCATACTTAATTGGAATCACATTGCTAGGAGCTGGTGGTTGGTTTCCTAGGACTGGTTGTGGCCTATTTGGTGCCTGCTATTGCTGTGGTGGTCTATAATATGGCTATTGGTATTGGTTTTGATACCTACCCTGTGGGTATGGTTGCTGATAACTCTGTCTAACAGCCTGCCTATTGTATGTACAATCTTGAGCCATATGGTTCGTGTATTTTCTCTCAATAGTGCAATATGGAGCATTCCTTTCTCTTATGTTTGGGTTTTGCATTGGGTAAACATTAGCCATGTGGTCCCCTCCGCAAGTATAACATCGGTTCAATGGGGTGACTCTCTGTGTTGGTCTATTTTGGACTCCTAGCTTCTTGGCAACTTGCTCAGCTATCTCATCTATTTCCGTGGAGATTCTCGAAGTATGAGTAGTAGAACTGTTAGAATCCTTATAGAGTTTGGACAATCCTAACTCCTCACCCAAATTGTCTTCTATATCTATGCACATTCGCACACACTCTTCTATGGATCTAGGCTCTTTCAAGTACACATATGATCTTAACTTTGTGCTTAGTAAGCCATCTAAAAACAAGGCCACTTGTTTGGCTGGTGTGGGTAACTCTGGAACAGGGCATCTTTCTAAGTATTGTTTGAACTGTCTTCCTACAGAGCAAGCCCAAGATCTCCACCCCATCAGCAGCTTCGGTGAAAAGAGCAGGGAGCACGAAGGCTCTGCCCCTGCTTCATACGCAGAGGGAGAAGGGGAGACACTAGTGAGGTCGTCGCCGCCTTCTAGAGAATGAAGAGAGAGAGATGAGAATAATGCAATCGCATGCACAAGAAGAACTTCAATTTGACTTTGCTAACTACCAAATTTCAAGGAGGCCCATCACATGCGCGAGTCATAAATTTGGCAGAGGCCTAAAGAAAGAGGAAGAGGGAGATTTAATGCTCCACTCGTACCTATTATGCAAGAGACCCGCATGAAGCCATAAAACAGCCATGCATGACTTCAATTCAACAATTAAGAAATTGCCAACTCAATAATTCGCGCTTGTTCTAAAATTTTTTTTTCCACGCTCAACTTGTTTTTCAAATGGCATTAGAAACGTGAGGCAACTTGCGCATTGTGTGGATGAGAGAGAAGAAAAAAGATTCGCATTGCACAAAAAAAAACAACTTCTCTTTTTTTTTTTTTGAAAATGAAGAGAGGAAAGGGATACAGAGTACTACCCATCCCTCTATTCAAGGCAATCACTCAACAAAGAGATAATGTGGTGGATAGTGATGGCCCAATGAATGTGTGGGAGTGTGTGTATGTGAGAGAGGGTGAGAGAAGGGGGGGGGGGGGGGTAGGGGGTGTTTTTGTGCATCAACCAGACATAAACTAAAACTACACTACTAAAAACAAGAAATGGGAACTAATGGCCCAATGGAAGGGTGAAAGTGTCATGCCAACACACATAACCTAAGTGAATAAGCAGAAAAATTGCAAATCAATATCTTACCACATGCTCTTGAACACTCCAAGTGATGAAAGGCCATTCTCTCGGGAACAGCGCCAACTTTGTTGTTGTAGTATGCCCTTGGGAGCCAAGACCCACACCACCTTGCATGGAAGCAAGAAGGAAGGCCCAAGAATGACTCTCCTTTCATCCACACCATCCTCCAACATGTTCAAGCCATTGGCCATCAGCCCGCAGCTATGCCACATGCTTGAAAATATGGAGCAATGGGAGTCAAGGATCCTAGTCACATATGTAAAATACAAGAAAGTTGCAACACTCTACTTACAGACATAGGAAATGCTAGCATGCACACACGCCTCACTCTCTCACACTCCAAGACTAAATACACATATGTACAAAGCCTTAAGAGAAAAGAGAGTTCTTCCATTCCAGGGATTTTACATGAGAGCACGACCAAAAGCTCTCTCTTTACAAGAAATGAGCCTATATTTATAGGCTAAGCACATTCTCCCATGTGCTCTTTTTGACTAGTCAAAAAGGAGCACATGCTCATATCTCTCTAAATCTTTGTAAATATTCTCCAACAACCCACTCTAAAGAAATGAAGCCGTGGGAAACTTCTACGTGGGATTTTCTACATGTGCCAAAAAGCTACTTTATTTGAGAGGCTTCAAAACCATAGCCTAAGGGAAATATCAAAACGGGGCTTAGGAGAGTGTTCATATGGACATCTCCTAAATACAAAAAAGAGGTATTTTTATGAGGGCTAGAGGGTGCCATTGCATGAGGAAATTGTAGGCAACCCAAATAACAACACAGACAGACAGACAGATAGATAGACAGAGAGACAGACAGACACACAGACAGACGGATACACAGACAGACAGACATACATACATATATACAGATAGATAGATAGATAGATAGATAGATAGATAGATAGATAGATAGATAGATAGATAGATAGATAGATAGATAGATAGATAGATAGATAGATAGATAGATAGATAGATAGATAGATAGATAGATAGATAGATACATGGAGGGATGTATAGATAAATAGATAGATAGATAGATAGATAGATAGGTAGATAGATAGATAGATAGATAGATAGATAGAGAGACAGACAGACAGATAGATAGATACATAGATATATAGATGGATAGGTAGATAGATAGATAGAGAGATAGATAGATAGATAGATAGATAGATAGATAGATAGATAGATAGATAGATAGATAGATAGATAGATAGATAGATAGATAGATAGATAGATAGATAGATAGATAGATAGATAGATAGATAGATAGATAGATAGATAGATAGATACATAGATACATAGATAGATAGATAGATAGATAGATAGATAGATAGATAGATAGATACATAGATAGATAGATAGATAGGTAGGTAGGTAGATATATAGATAGATAGATAGATAAATAGATAGATAGATAGATAGATAGATAGATAGATAGATAGATAGATAGATAGATAGATAGATAGATAGATAGATAGATAGATAGATAGATAGATAGATAGATAGATAGATAGATATAGGTTCTCCTTTCGGTCAAGTAATTCCTTACTAGAACTATCGTGGTCCACACACCACTTTTCTCTCCCGGATCTCCCTTTGCCCTCGTGCTCTCCCTTGCATGTACCCTTGCTCATGGCGTCATGTACTCTCGTGGTGCTAGAGGATAGCTGACTATCATGGTTCCTTGTCGACTTTTGATGATATCCTCGATCACGAATTCCAAATGAGCATTTTTTATTTTTCGAAGAGTTTTCCCTCCTTGCATGAGGATCCACCACCTGGCTCATTTTCTTTTCCTTCTCCACTGGGTCGATGTGCATTGTATAGCACTCAGCCTCGCCTGTACTTGCCAACCATCCTAGCAGTTCCTGATCCGAATCATCTTTATAGAGCAATGGATGTTGATATTCTCCCATCTTCATGTCTTGATTCTTGGAGAGCTACAAGTTGAACCCGTCTTGAAGAAGATTCTTGTAGGTATCCGTGTTCAAAGAAAACCTAGCTCGTGCCATATTTTGCCTTCCTTTCTCCTTTTCTTTCTTTTCCATCTCATCGACTATTATTGTCTTCTTCTTGTCCATCGAGTTTGGGGATACTTGGATTTGAATCCGATCAGACTTTGGCCCTATTGAAATGAAACCTGTGCGCCAGTCATGCACACAATTGGCTTGCATCAGCCATGGCCGTCCAAGTAAGATCGAGAAGGTGACCTCTGAGGTCCTTGGTCTTACTATCAGATAATCAACTTTAAACTCT
Organism: Ceratopteris richardii; assembly: GCA_020310875.1. Lineage (NCBI taxonomy): Eukaryota > Viridiplantae > Streptophyta > Polypodiopsida > Polypodiales > Pteridaceae > Ceratopteris > Ceratopteris richardii. The sequence continues at coordinate 204,919,790 of CM035407.1, read as the reverse complement.
AGACCGCCCACAACTGTGCTTACATTCTTCAAAAGACCCGCAGGCTTCACTTGTGTTTGATCTGCATTCCTCAAGGACATTGGAGTTTCTTCCATGTGGTTGAGGCCCAAAGCTTTCATCATGTACTCAGTCATAAGGTTGACTACGGCTCCACTATCTAAATGAGCACCGGGGACTGCATATCCTGTAATCTCGACTGTCACAGCTGGAGCATTCGAATCAATTTGAGTCGTAATACTTTGAATCATACCTTGGACCTCTTTATCTTGTCTCTTTTTATCTCGAGCTTTCCTCGGCTTCTTAATATATTCGTTGTAGAATTGTTTCCTATATGCAGATGAACATTTCAGCAATGTGCCAATGTCCAGCGTGACTTCCGTGTCAGCGAATAGCTTTACGATGCCCACTTCCTCCAAACTTTGTCTTTCCTTCCTACACTTTGGAGCCCTTAATCTTTCAGGGAATGGTGCTATGCCTGGCACAAACTCCTTGGTCACTGGTGGAAGGATCTCGATCTCTTCCCCAACCTCAAACTCTTGCTGCTCAGCAAATCCTCCAACTT
>CM035407.1:204909228-204914228 GCA_020310875.1 Ceratopteris richardii | reverse complement strand
GGTAATGTTGGGGTCGAGTTGTTGCAGGTTTCACACCACTCTCACCGATACAATTTGCCACCAATTTCATACTCCCCAATTTCAGGACCGTTGCTTCGTTTCGAAAATGCTCAAGGTCTCCAAGACTTGCCTCCTAAGAGTATTGAGTTGTGCACCTTTGTGCCTTTGACTGGCTATGGGATGTGTGAGTCTCCAACCCTCTATTCCACCTTGCTCATTGAAGAGTTTCTATGTGTGGGTTGAGCTTGTCTTCCCCACATGTCTCGACTAGAGTTGGCAACACCTGCATTTCCAGGCTCGCTTCGCCTAGTGACTTGAGAACCTCTATTGCTCCTTTCAGGCATACGAGGTTGTGTGCATATGTGATTCCCCTTCTCTGCAATGCTAGATTTGTGTGCCCATCTTCTTCTCTGCCTTTGGGAGCTGAGCTCTATTAAGCTCTCTTGCACGGTCTCCTCTTCATGTTTCCCTCTACTGCCACTACAAAGGGTCTGCTGCATATTGAGGGCAGAAGGAAACATGCACGTTTGCGGCCTTCTCCTTGACCTCCACGCATCCATGTATTTCTGTTTGGGATTCTTCATCATGATGATGCATGGTTGACTCGTTGAATATTGGTACCCAGCTTTATTGTCATTACTATTGCATGTGTTGTTTTGTACTTTGAACGATGAAGCATTGTTACTGTTTCTGCAGTAGAAAGCTCTGTTTTGCAAAGCACATTATAGTTATGGTCAAGGGAATCATAGTTCAAGATCACAATTGCTTACAGGGTTGTTAGGATAATGTGGGAAATGGTAGACTAGTACTGGTATTGCATCTCAGATTAAGCTTTGGAAAGTTACTATTGCTCTCATGATTTATCTTGATGTTTTTTAAGACTTACTTGAATCTCTGTTTTAAGAATCTCTTGTGGGTGATGGCTGCTATTTTTTTCAATAGTTGCAGAAGCCCTTTAAAGTTGAATCTCACACGAAGGATGCTCTGCCTGACCACACATGCCTAATCACACCTGTTGAATGCCGAACTATCCATGGAAAAGTTTGGTCCATTGCAACTTCCAAGGGAACCTGGTGTCCTCTAGGATATGATGTCTTTTTTATTACTCTCAAGGGTTGTGTCTATACCTAACCAAAGAATGTCTACCACATTAAAGGTAGGAGTTAGTATTTTCTCAGAAGTTGGCCATTAGAATAACTTCTTAATGGGAAGGATCTTTTTTGCTTCTAGGCTTTTTCGAGTTTATCTCATTCCCTCCCAACTTATAGTCCTTACAAAGCTTTACGTGCAATATGGTCACTCGCCCATGATCTAATGTGTTGTTTTCACCAAGTTGATGTCCACATAACTCATTTAGATCAAGGGAATGAACTCCATGACATTCGTAGAAGGTATTAAATTCCCTCCCGACTTACAATCCTGTGTGATCTATGTCATACATGCATATGATTTGAGCACATAACTGAGGAAGCATGCATTTGAATGATACATCATATTGCATTCTATGTTTTGATCTTAAAGCTCAAGTGTCTTTACTTCCCTTCTCTTGTTGATACAAGTAGAGAGAGCTTCTACCACATGATACTCCTCTATGTCTCATTATGATCAAGTGTGCTCATAGGCTTGAGATGCCCATGCATTTTATGGTTACATATTTTGTGAATTCTTGGGCAATGTGGTGCATTAGGTTGCCTAGTGTTCCAGCTCATTGTTTACCAAAACAACTTGAGGTCCATTGACATAAAACCAAGACATAATGTGCATGATGTGCTAGTTGCCAGATGCCTATTGTGTTACCCGACTTTAGGGGTTTGGTTTCATTTTCTTAGGCTTTCACCCCGTGAAAAAGAGTGGCTTTTTTGGTATTGTCTTCTTTGATGGAAAAGCCAGATGCATGAATACGTATTTACATGCCCGTTTATATTGTTCTCTCTGGCTTGGTATAATCACTTGTGCTTTTTTACTTGATGTATCATTTGATAAGAAGGTTGTGACGGCCCGAGGATAGTGAAAGGGACCATACCTCTTACCATCGATTGGGGGCTAGGGCTGTGATCAATGCTATATAGATTGTATGACCTTTTCAGGTACACTGCAGATGTGTAAGACATGGATTATAACAAGTTGTTTGATTGTGCTTGTTATTGATCGGGTTACTGAACCTGGTTGAATGCACACTTGCACTAATTGGAGGAAGGAATGCACATATACTTTTGATATGATTACACATTGTTGGTTTCTCACTTTGCTCCTATGATCATAGGCACTCTTAACACTCCAAATGAACAAGAATGTTTGATGCATATGTATGAGCAGTCAATAGTGTCCGCATCCGCTATGTTTCATTACAAATGGTCACACATGCACCACGTATTATGTTTGCAATACACTCTTGACTTAGAAGGGATTTGCAAGATAAGATCAATGATCGCTTATTGGCAATCGGCAAAGATGCATTCTGGTCTTTGTCTGCTTGAAGATGAATTGGCTTCACTCCTTTGGTGACTTCCCATGGCTTCAGGATTGCGACTCTCTTCGCTAGTTGGAACTTGTCTCATACCAGTTCCCAATATAGTCACTCTCCATGAACAAAATAATGCCTTCTCTCATGACCCTCCAAGCTTTGATGTTTCAGGTAAAGCTTCCTCCTTGAGGACAACTTGATTCTCGGCGGCCATGAATCCTTGAACTTAAAAAGAAGCACTCCTTGACTTGATGGGCGGGTTCAAGCAACTCCTCTCCTGGAGATCTTCTCAGTGTCCATAGTGGTGTAAGGCTATTGGACACTAGCAAGTGTTCAAGGTGGTGTTGTAAGGACATCCCATGCATCTTTTGATGCTTACTCTCTTTGAATGGTATTATGTTTTCTCAAATCTGTTTATTACCACCCCTCGTAGTGCTAGGTGAGTGTCTTTAAGGGGCATGCACTACATTCTCTTGTGGTCATGAAAAGTTGTGCACTTTTTTTTTGATAGTTGGCCTAAGGATCATGATGCTACAGCTTTTTGATGATTGGTTTCAAAAGCCAACTACGCTCTCTACTAAATCTTGGAGTTGCAGGTTGAGAAGCCCCACCAAGGAGTGATGCACATGTTGCATTTGAAGACTGTTGACTACTTTAACCACCTCATATCTATGCATCTATCATATATATGATCTTTTTTGCTTGATGGAAAGCTTGCAGGTGACTGGAGTATATTGATTCCTCTCCTTGGGGAAGGAGTCCCTTATGATGATAAAAAGCTTCTTGGGTTTACTGAATTCTTCCTTGCTGATCTTTAATTAAGAAGCTTATCTTCAATTGCTACCTGTGTACTCAATTCCTCTTGACTTTGAGTGTTACAGGTTTGAAAGAAAGAAGGATGTCGCTTCATGGTCTTGTGATGTTTCTACTTCATGCTTGTCATAATTATTGGAAATGGATAAAATTGCTTTTTTCTTCCTCTATATGTTGGTTTGCATATGATCACATGTGTTTGAAAGGAAATTTGTGTTGATGTGTGAATGTTGTGCTAAGCTTGGCTTGCTCCAGGAGAGTGACTGCTCAATATTTTAGGCATAGAATCTAAAGGGTTTGTTTTGATCTTACAAAGTTACTGGAGGAGTGTGGATTTAGACTTGTTCAGATACAACATTCTCAATGGTATGAATGTTGCTTGATTTTCTATATCCATTGACCGACTAACAAGAATCAAGTTTAATACTTCACAACTCTTGCTACTTGCTAATGCATCTCTTTTGATTCCACTCTTTATTAATGCATGTGGCTATTTCTAGTAAAATTCCTGGGTTGGGTGCATAATGCTTCAAACTGTTCTTCATGATGTAAGCATGCATTCTTTAAAGGATATTTGCAGGTGAACATGTGCATAGGGGGTTGAAATTTTTGATTTAGACCTGAACTAAATTAAGTGCGAAGTCACTGAATGAGTGATTGTTTTTTGCTAGGGAAATAACTCTCTAGTTTCACAATGCTCATTTAAGGCTTATTTTTTCAATGCATTACAGGCCAACACACTTAGAACTTCATGATTTGAAACTGTGCTTTGCAGGCATAACTTTGATAAGCTGTTTTGAATTTCATGAATGCTTGCAAAATGATAGGACTCATAATGTTGCACTATGTCTATTCATTTTATGAGCACATAACACTCATGTTAAATTGCAAGCTTGATTGACTAGAAGCATATTATAAATGATGGCAGGACCATAGGCTACATTCATCTCAGGCTTAACATTGCAAAATATCACACTCTCACTTGAAAATAGCAGAGTATGGAATCATTGAGACATAAGGGATAGGCACTCCGTGTCTTGACTCGGCTCCTTGTTTTTTGTGGGGCTATTGTTTTGTTGGATCGTAGGAGCAAGAAGATTTTCATGTAGACTTCTCTCTAGTACAGCAAGTCTTGTAGCAATCGATGCTTCTTGAAGTGGAAACTAAAAATGGATTAACATTTAGTAGCTGTTTCTTTTCAAAATTAGTCTACTTGTTATGTATGTTTTAATTTCAGGTATTGGAGCTTCTTGAGGTGTTGCACCTTGGATGGAGGCTGGGCTGACTGCCCCCAAGGGGATTGTGTCGCTCAACATTGCTGGGATAAAGATTTGAAGGCAGACGACTTGCTGATTCAAAAGATTTGTAGCCTTGCAAAAGTCAGACTGGAACTGCTGCGTATTTGAAGAGATGACTCCAAACTTGGACCAGTTTGGCACTGTATGCTTCTCCTCTCTTAGCTTTGTCGAGCATGACAAAGTCTAGGAGGAGGAGGAGGAGGGTGTTGTTATTTGGGTTGCCCACAATTTCCTCATGCAATGGCACCCTTTAGCCCTCATAAAAATACCTCATTTTTGTATTTAGGAGATGTCCATATGAACACTCTCCTAAGCCCCTTTTTGATATTTCCCTTAGGCTATGGTTTTGAAGCCTCTCAAATAAAGTAGCTTTTTGGCAAATGTAGAAAATCCCACATAGAAGTTTCCCACGCCTTCATTTCTTT
>CM035407.1:204904228-204906728 GCA_020310875.1 Ceratopteris richardii | reverse complement strand
CGTAGCGGGATTCATTTGTGACTTCCCATTTGAGGTGCTTCTTTTGCAGAACGACATCAAAACTTTCTGTGTACGCTTGTAGAAGTTCATAACTTCGAAGCAAAAGGTGCAAGAGGTGGGGATCGAGCCCGGGACTTTCGATTCTCTCATCCACTTTCTCCAACAAAGAGAGGCCATTTTTGCGGCTCACGATGATGCAATTGATTTAAATTAATTATAGACATCTGTAGAAACCTCTCCATAAGCAAACACAGAAAGAACGTTTATGAAGCCAAGGCACGAAGGAGGCTCAAGCTCGCGACCTCTACAAGGGTGTTGCTTCTGGATTTTAACCTCACAACAACATCTATGTACTGAAGGGCCCATATATTGTAGCTGCTGTGCTAAAAGCATGTCCATGATGATATCACAGGGTGATTTATCTGTGATTTATCTTAGCAAAAAAAGCTGTTATTCCAACCCATCAAATGATAAAAACGGAGGAAGGTCATTTTGTAGTAGATGGTCATGGGAATCAATCCATAGAGATTGAGCGTCAGCATTCGTTTATTAAAAATCTCCACTAATACTTTGTTCTGCACTATTGCCAATGGGTATTGAAGCTTTGTGGGTACTTTGAGAGGCTGATGCTATATCCAAAGCACCCAACATCTTTACACTGCTATAAGATGTTCTGAATCAAAGCAAAATTGTCAGAATTCCATCAGGCATTGAACTCATAACCTTCAATGGAGGACGACACGTGGATGTTCAAAACTTCATACCAGGTGTTGTAGAATTTTGTAGATGAAGAAAAAGATGACAAGGAATGATTTTTTCACGCATGTCCAGATGGGGATCGACCCCATTCAACTATGTTGAGAGTTCAGTGCTTTATCCATTCCACCAGTCATCTGTCGACAGCAAAAAATCTATAGAAATTAATAGATTGTGTGACTTACTGAGGATTTTGGAAAGTCTTCCGCACACTCGCCTAATCTCTTCATGATTCGAACTCGCTGAACGAGTTTTGTTGCGAATGCCCAGCCGACTCATCAAACTCATTTGATGAGTCACATTTGGATTTACTACATTAAGTCATTATTCTTGAGCTTCATATTTTGCTAGAACACGATTTGAGAAGTTCTCAAGAAGGATCAATGGAAGGACGTAGCTCTATCCAGAGATAAGTATCTTCGAAGTTAATGATTGGTTTCAATATTTGATTTTGCTCTATGCTTTCGTATAGGATGCATTTTATTAACATCGAAGTATGGTAGTAAAACATCATTCTTGATAATCGTGATGCAAATCATTGAAACCTACGTGAAAGAGCATATAGATATTGAAACACTCATTAAACACAAGTATAGGCATGCATATATGAAAGATTGTTGGTGCATCTCTCCTTTCAAAAGAATGTTTTCAGGCACCATACACATTTTCTTCTTGCTTGCAAAAGGAATAGGATGCACTCAAGTCTGTGCACATGTATATTTATAACCTTTTGTAAGGTAGAGGATAGATTGTTTGTGCATGGATGATTGGATGCACACATGTCATGCTCAAGAATTGCTTGAATTAGGTATGATGCATGAAAGGAGAATGCCAACAAGTGCATGCACTCACATGCATTTGCATGCAAGAAGAGACATTTTTATATGCATGATTGTTGGTTAGGTAGTTGAATACTTATATTAAGCACTTTTCTGAGGATGAGAAAAGTATGCTTGGTTTTGTTTAAGCTAATTGGAGCTTAAAGAAGAAATCCAAGTAATATTTAGGAATCAAGATATTTTCATAAAAAGATATATCAATGTAATATTTAGGAATTAAGCTACTTCCTAAAGATAAGCCAACAAAGAATATAGTCTGGTTAACTATTTCCTTGGATTAAAAAGAAATATCTTTTGGATAAGCAATAAAGCCTTAGGTCTTGGTCTTGTCCAGACGTCAATAATTTCTTTTGAAAATCTATCCAGTAAAGAAAAGGATTCCAAGATGAATCATTGAACTGGAAAGCAAAAAATTCCAATATGAATCATTGGCTTAGTATTACTAGATTCCTTGGTAGGAATCTAAAGTGAGTATTTTCCAAACCACCGGTATGGGTCTGAAAATGCATGTCGCAATACCACTTTCAGTAGTAACCACAAATTCGAGCTTTTCTCCTAGCTCAGGACTCCAAATATAAAGACTAAGTCTTTATTTTAGTCGGAAGATCAACCAGACTTGATCAAGCTTGGCCATAACTGTCCAAGAATGTACGATTGGAACTACTCTATAGATTTCCCAAGTATTGGCAATAAAATTCCTTTTGGAATTATTCACTCAAGTTCCATTTATCCAATGGAAAATTGTGAAAAGAGTAAGTTGTTCCAATTCTGAACAAAGAGAAGAAATTCCAAGAATGTAGTCTACAACCGTGAAGATGGTACTTAAGTCTGTGGAAGGTAAAACATAAATGTTTGCCTATCCTTAAAGGGATTTTGGTACAAATCCAGAGAGCATGAGTGGATGC
>CM035407.1:204876728-204896728 GCA_020310875.1 Ceratopteris richardii | reverse complement strand
TATGCCATAATAGTTAGTCTGCTCGGGATAGTGGATAAATAAAAAACGAGTGCTTCCGATCCTTGAGTAATTCCGATGAAATTCAAAAATGTATATTTGGCATGTTGGAACACTTTTAGCACTATTAGTAGCATACTGAATATTTTGTTAGTCATTTTGACGGCTAAGTCCGGAACTGAAACGTATCTAGAAATTCAAAATTCCATTGTCTTTACCATGTATTCTTCGGTTGGTAGATAATTATGTGGCGGACTAGGTAGTAAAGGGTAGTTGAGCCATTGATTATTGATATTGCCTTGGCGCTGTCCTTCCCAAAATTGCGTCCAAGATCTTCGACGGGGTATAGGACAAAAAGATGGATTGACTTGAAGTGCATATGGTGATGCTTCCCACTGTACCCGCAACGTTGGATGCTTCTCTAAAATCTTTCGTCGCCATATTGGATCCGCCTTCTCGAACTCCTCTTGAGTGTAATTGAAAGTGTCATGCCTGAATTGAAGGTTGTGATCCGGATCTTTATTCGTTGCAGACTTTATATAATGTCTAGTTTGTTCTTTAAGTAGTCCGTATGGTACATTAAAGGGCTTCAAAATTTGTTCTAATTGTTTATTTTCTATTTGAGCTTCTTTCATGATCCTGATGATCTGATCTTCAAATTCTGCCGTAAGTTGGGACACCAGTAGTGCCCTTCCTGGTCTGCTCAGTTCTGCAATTTCCCGAATGTTAGGTTCAATGTGAACCTCCTTTTCCTCCTTTACCGGTGAATGATACGAGGGGGGAGAGAGAGGACGTACCTCTTTCTCCACAGTAGCCTTGGTCTCTTGTGGAACTACTGGTGTCCCCTGTTTTGCTCGTTGCTCTAATTGCTCCTGAAGCTGTTTGATTAAATCATCTTTTTTCTTATTTTCTTCTTCAGCCTTAGCAATAGTTGCCTGGTGTTTAATTAGTTCCTGGGCCACAATATTCATTTTATATGTGTCTTCCTTACACTACCGCAGGTAGTTATTCTCTGTTTTTTTCCATTTCATTCTGAGGGCAGCTGTGTCCTCCATGTATCTCTTTTCCCAATCTGTAATGACTGCTTGCACCTGTCTGAGCTGGTCTTCTAGTTTAGTGATCTTTTCTTCCAAGTTCTTGATATTTCCTTGTGGGTTGTCAGTAATTGCAAGTGGCTGATCACTAATGAGAGCTATCATTAACTCTTTATTTCGTTGTCGTATATTGTCAGCTTCCTCCATACTGACTTTAAGCTGAGACTCTAAGATTTTACTTCGTGCTTGAATACGTGTCTTCTCAGTCTCACTCATCTCTAATTTCTTTGTTAGTTCCTGGACTTGGTCTTTCAGTTTTGTCTGCTCTCTCTCTAGCATGTTGTTTCGTGTTTTGACCTCTTGAAGTTCCTTTTCTTTATTCAGAGCTTATTCTCTTACCTTGGATAATTCATTGGAAAGATTCTGACCTGCTCTTTCAAGTTCTTTCTTGTCTCGCATGGCTTGGTCGTAATCTTCATCAGCGTCAAGCATTAATTGTTGTGTGTCCAGAGCTATTCTAATCATATCTTGCACAACAGGCTTGAGCTGAGCTATGTCTACATTCAGCCATGTCTTTGCTATGCCTGGAGTCTCTCCTGTTTGCACATCTTTGCCTTCTGCCACCTGGAGTGTTTCATTATGTGGTTGCCTAACTTGCAGTTGTACCCTGGGTTCTTTATCATCTCCTTTTGCTTCATCATTTTTAGTGGCACTCCCCTGAAACGTGACATCCATTGGGGAGGGTTCTGCCACAACCCTGATTGGTGTGAAGGGTTCTTCCGTTTCTATATCATTATCTTCATTCTCCATTTTTGATATCTCCCTATCTGTCTTTGTGCTTGTGGTTTTTTGATTCACTTTTATTTCTTGATCGACTGGCTTGAGGCCTTCTGGTTCTTCACCATAGTCAACTTCATTTAATTCGGTCCATTGCCCATCATCCTTCGATTCGCTTCGAATATCAACATCCAACAATGATGTGTCATTTTATTCTTTGTCCTGTGATGACGAGCTGGAATTGTCTAATCCTATTTCGCGGTATCGGTGAACTTTAGTGAGTTTTCTTTTTGTATTTAATCCCTGTTGTGACTGCTGATAATGATGACCTTGCACTGGTAAGTTGATTTGTCCCTCCGTGTATTTGTGCGTCTCTTCCAGTGCTTTAGTCAATTCTTCCTCCGTGATTTGTTTCTGTCCTGCAATGGTTACTTTGGGAAGTACATGGACTCTTTTTGTCATGGGTTCTCCTTCTTCATCTTGCTTGACTTCTTGTAGTCTTTTTGTGCCTCTCATTCTCTGCTGAGAACTGGTTTCTGCTTCTTCCCCACTGATGGCAACCTTCTTTTTCTTAGGGACAATGGCGGGTTTTGCATATTGAGCTAGCTTTTCTGAAGTTGCCATCTCTCTCAAACAATTCTTCATATCTAAAGCTTCATATATCAGTAATGTGAGAGCCGAACTACCATTCAAAAATTTCTTCTGGCCCCACTTCTTCTGGGCTTCAAATAATCTTTCTTGAACATAGCCTGTCATATTCACTTTGTTCCCAATTTGTCTCATGGCATGCGATAGTAATTGTACGACTATCTTCTGTGGAGCGGTATACCTGTGCATGCTTGGGAAACAAAAGTGTTGATGCACCAATCGAACAGCATCTTCTATGTCAATTCTGTTTATATCCAAAAATGATCTCTTCTTGGGATCATGGCACTCTGCTTTGACATTTGTGACTCCTTCTTGCTTCCATCCAAATGCTCTGTTGATTAATTCGTGTGTGAATTGGATGGTTTTCCAGGTTCCCACTTTATCTAATACTTTCGCTTCTGGAACAGTTATCTTTGTTGTCGCAGGCTGTAATGTGTTCATTACCTGTGTACACCTTTGAAAGTCCGGTACATAAATAGGCAATTTCAGGAATGACTCTAATCCGGCCTGTGTCCATACTTCTTCAATATGTGGCAAGCCTTGGACGATTGTTTTGAAGTCCTGGGATAGGATGGGAAAATAGTGATCTCTATCCATTATTTTGATAGTAGCTAGGAAGATGAGATCTGACACTGGTTGGTCATCCCGAAACCAGTGACCTCTTGCTTTTGTAATTGACTCGAGTGGGAAAAGCTGGACCTCTTCCTCTTGTGTAGCTTCAGAATTAGTAGACGCCATCTGCACTCAATATAGAGTATGAATTAGTTGCCATATATTATCAGAAATCCTCCTTTATTTGTTTGTCATAAGCTCGATATTGCTCCGAGTGAATGGTGTCGCCCCTTTCCCGTGGGTGTGAGAAAGGTAATACCTGGATTTTTCACATTTTTAGGTATTTTTATATTTTCATCTGAAAAGGAAAACAGAAAAGTTAGGTTATAGCCGAAGCGGTTATTATTTTTTTGGAGTAATTTTCTTAATGTATGTACAAGTGCTCTCCTATTTCCCAAGAGGAAAATGTGCTTGACTATCCTGAAATAGAAGAAAGATGTGCCGAATGCTTGGCCTTGTAATGTGGCCCTATCATGCATACTTTGGGTCTCGAAGGCTCCATATGTGTGCAATTGGAAGTAGTTGGTTGATGCATGCCGTTTATTTTGTCTTTAGGTATCCAAATCTGCTTCATTTTGCTGGGCCTTGTTGTACGTTGCCTAATTTCGATGAATGTGGCTCTTTCCTTGTTGCATGTCTGCTCTATCTGATTTGTAAATCTCGGAATGGCTCGGGTTGCCATTACAGACTCCTTCTTTCTCCAGTAGTTCCTTTTTTGTGGCTGTTTTGCCTGTGGACCATATTGGTTCTTGTTGTGCTGAAGATCATTATTTCGGCTTAGTTTCTTTGGAGCGCATGACTTAGGAATCCAGATTTGCGAACGATCCTGTTGAGCGGCTACTACTTTCTTTGGAATCCATATTGTAGCAGTTCGTCGATGACTTCGTTGTTCCGACTGAGTTGGTTTCTCCTTTGATTGTTTGTTCTGATGTCGGTTGTGCTTCTGTCGTCGAAGATACTCCTCCACTTGATCTTTCTTTATCCACGCTTGGTTAGAGTATGGAATAGGGTATATTTTAATAGGTACAGATTTTGAATTACTCAGAGGACTAGTCTCTCTTAGGCATAGTGCTTTACTGAGGTCAGTTTCAGCTTGATTGACACCCTCATGATTTGCTAGACTAGAAGATGGTGTGCAAGCAGAATTCAATGTGTCCGCACATATAGTACTTGACGAAGGTGTTTCTATAGTGCAAGTAAACATACATTCATGACTTTGTTCATTGGAATGAACTTTTTGCTCTATGCTCACAGATTTGATTGGTCGTTCGTCTAGCAAACTAAATACCTCACGGTGTCCTATCCTGGCTGAGATGTATCCTAAAGCCAATTGAATGGTCACCTCATGTTCGTAAATCCAGTCTTGACCTAACACTACCTCTTCAAGTAAATCCTGATCATGACACACTAATAGCTTTTGATCCATAGTGTTGTTGCCAAGATGCAGAGGTAAGGTGATCTCACCTATGCATTATAGTAATCGTTCCTCCTATTCCTATCAACTGTGCCATCGATGGGCGTACTTCCTCCTGGAGTTTTTGGGTCAAAGAAAGCTTGATACAGCTTACAACAGCTCCTGTGTCAATGAGAGCATCCACCAAGTGGTACTCCATTTTACCTGCTCCCAAATTTAAATATGGTTGCGTTCTCTGTGATCCTAGGTTTTGAGTGGCTCTAAAATTAGCCATTGGGATGAGTTCTTCTCCTAGTCGATATCTCTCATCTCTCTCTCTCATCCACTCCTTCCGTTTCTTAATTCGTTCTAGGGCTTCCTGTCTCCCTTCTTCTCGTATCCTTTCCTCTTCTATGCGTCTATTCTTACCTTTGATTAATCGAGACATTGTTTCTTCGGTCAATGGTTCTAGATATTGTTTTACTCTACATCCACTGATGTAGTTTGGTAATACATCTCCATCTAAGGTTGCTAAGCTGATGGCTCCACTTGTAGATATACGATTAATGATTAATGGACCATATCCTCTCTTTTGCAACTTCTTTGCATGTTGTTTCAAGGTATATACCAAAACTAAATCTCCTTCCTTCAAATTTTTGTCCTTAATGTGCGCATCAAAGTAGGCTTTCTGTCGCCGTTTAGCAGCATAAATGCCTGCTACTGCTTGTAACCTAGTTTCGTGAAGCTTTTCTATTTGATCCAATTGAGCTGATAGTTCATGTCCTGTCCACTCATAAGTAGTTGCTACTCTCAGAGTGGGAATTAAGAAATCAATTGGCAAAATAGCATTTTGTCCATACACTAAGTTAAAAGGAGTAGTGCCTATGGCGGTTTTATAGGCTACTCGAAATGCCCATAAAGCATGATGTAACTGCTTATCCCAATCTGATCTACCATTGTTAACAATTTTGGTGAGAATTGTACACAAGATTTTATTCGAACTTTCGGCTTGTCGATTGGCTTGTGGGTGATAAGGAGCTGATTTCTTATGAATTACCAAGAATTCATTCAATAAAGCTTGTATAACTTCATTCACAAAGTGCGTACCTCTATCACTCACAATTTCTATTGGTAGTCCAAATCTAGTGAAAGTGTTCTCAAAGAGAAACTTGGCCGTGGTTCTTGCGTCATTTTTCTTGGTTGCTTTGGCTTCAACCCATTTGGTCAGGTAGTCTGTGGCTACAATTATATATTCGGCATGGGATCCTTTCGCTGGTGGGCTAATAGGTCCTATGAAGTCTATTCCCCATTTCGTGAAAGCTCTGGCACTCATCATGGGTCTAAGTGGCATCTCATCTCTTCTAATTGGATATTTCGTTCGTTGACAAGTATCACACCGTTGCACATATGTTACAGCATCTTGATGTAGAGTTGGCCACCACATTCCAGCAAAGAGGATCATTTTTGCTGTTTTATCTGCAGAGAAGTGCCCTCCTGCAACTCCTGTATGGGCCATCTCTAAAACAGAAAGATATTCGTCTTCGTGAATGCACACTCTTAATTGGTTATCTTTTCCTCGTTTAAAAAGTTGTTTTCCTATAATGGCATAATCCTTGCTTTGTTCTACAAGTGCACGTTTCCTTGCTGAAGTCGCTCTTTCTGGGTATTCTTGAGTTTTCAAGAACTTTACCAGAGGCATGCTCCATCTTGGTGCTATGGTAGAATAGCATAAGGTAGAGTTCTCATCTGGGATTTGTTCTTGACAGGTTTGACAGGTTGATACATAGTTATGTGCATCTCTTTGCATGGTTGGCCAATATATGCCAAATCTCTTGAGTGTTTGCCACGTTCCATTTGCGTTCAAATGAGTTTTCCATTGGTTTACATGTGCTTTCTGAAGCCACATTTCTTGTTCCTCTTCCTCCACGCATCTCATTAATAATCCACTTGAATCCTGGTGATACAAACTTCCCGCAATGATGTGAAGGTTTTTAGTCTTCCAGAGGTCTTGGGTTTGGTTTGGTGTGATCCCATCTTTAGGTCCATGTGTAAGTATAGGGATCAACTTTTCTGCCCATTGAGGACATACTTCCAGGTTAAAAAGGTACGTATCTGGCAGATCATCTGGTACTCCTATGGGAGGTTCTACATGGGTCATTCGTGATAAGTGGTCTGCTCTTATGTGGGTATTTCCTTTCTTGACTACTACCTCAAAATCAAATTCCATTAGCAATAAAAACCATCGTACTAGTCGTCCTGTATTACAAGGCTTGTTGACTAGATACAGTAGGGCTTGATGATCAATGAAGAATTTGAATTTGTTTGCCAACAGGTAATGTCTGAACTTTTTGACTGCGTACACCATCCCTAGGCCTTCTCTCTCCGTGGTAGTATAATTGCGTTCTGCTTGATTTAATTGTCTACTAGCATAGGCTATAGGGTGGTCTAGTTTTCCTGTATCGGCAGGTTGAGCTAAGATGCAACCAATGGCAAACTTGGAAGCATCCACATGAATGTGAAACGGCTTATTCCAGTTAGGTACTCGAAGGATTGGTGCTGAACTCAATCGATTCTTTAACTCGTTGAAGGCTTTTTCACATTCTTCGGTCCAATTAAATTGTGTCAATAATGCATAAAGAGGTCTAGCAATTATGGCGTACATATGTATAAATTTTCGATAGTATCCACAGTGTCCCATAAATGCTTGTACTTCTTTAGCAGTCTTTGGTCTGGGTAAATCCAAAATTACCTTGATTTTGTCTTCATCAGTTGAAATTCCGTTTTTAGAGACAATATGTCCTAATATTTTCCCTTGTCTAACCATGAAGACACATTTTTCTGGGTTAAGGCATACTCGATATTATCGACATTTAGCAAAGATCTTTTCTAGCTCTGGGATATGTTCTGATCGTATAGCTGAATAAGTACAAAGATCATCCACGTAGACCTCCATACTTTTTCTTAGGAATTCTTTGAATACATGGCACATCAATCTTTGGAAGGTGGCTGGGGCATTAGTTAGACCAAAAGGCATGACTCTAAAGGCATATACTCCCCATTCAGTTGCGAACGCTGTTTTATGTTGGTCCTCAGGAGCAATAGCTACCTGATTATACCCTGAAAAGCCATCCAAAAAACTATAAACTTCCTTCCCTGCTACTCTTTCCAAGAGATGATCTGTGATTGGTAAAGGATAACTATCCCTTATGGTCGCAGCATTTACTTTCTTCAAATTGATGCACACTCTTAACTTTCCATTCTTTTTCGGTACAACCACCAAAGGTGACACCCATTTCGTGTGCTCAATTTCGTATATGAATCCAGCATCTAACAATTTGTCTATCTCTTCCTTTATCTTTGTTGAATACACATCATTGTATGTATATGGTCTTTGTTTAGAAGGTTTGGCTTCGGATGTCATGGGAATTCTATGCGCACATATAGAAGAGTCGACTCCTTTCAAGTCCTTATAGGTCCAAGCAAAGACATCCCTATATTCTCTTATGAGACGAATTAACTCTTGTTCTTCCTCTAATGAGACATCCTGTCCTATGAAGGTATACCGTTCTTCTCCTTCTTCTACAGTTACTACTATCTTCTTGGTTTGTTCCTTATTATCATATGCTATTCCAGGCTGTGCTTCTCTTTTCGGCATTTGAATAGTGATTTTTCTCTCCTCCACTTCATATTTTTTAAAGTGAGCTGGTACCTCAAATTGGTCTTGGGGTTTATTGTCTTCATCTTCTGATTCTCTTTCAAATTCTAATTCCCCCTTCTGTGTGAGTTCCTGGTGTTTTTCATTGGCTGTGATATTTATGTTGGTGGTACTATTCCCTAGATCCATTGGTTCGGGCTCCATGTCAATGCTCTCGTAGTCCTCCTTCCAGTCTTTCTCGATCACTTCTCCTTCTTCAGCCTCCTGAAGGACTACCACATACAGGCTAACATCATAACCCTCCTCATCGATACATTCGTTCATGGTCACTACTTCTTTGTTTACACAGACATCGAGGGTCGCTAAAATTTCCATCCAATCGTGTGGTTCAAATTCTTCATCCGAAAAGACTTGTGGCATGTAAGCTGGATCTTGTACAGACCTCGCTATTCCTTGTTTTTGCTGCCATCCTTTTCTTCTCTCCTCTTCCTTCTTTGCAGCTTGACATATCCATAGATGAGTGTCCTCGTTCATCCAGGATTGATCACAAGAACCTACACTATGAATTGATTGATCGTCTTCCTTCTTATGAATTTGATTCCATTGTAGAGGTGGAACATCTTGATAAGTGTACGTGTGTAGGTTTATTCTAGTGGTGGTTCCTTCATGTTGTAGGTACACAACATCTTTTCCCCAATCTTGCACAACCTTTAACTGTCTCATGAAAGGCCTTCCCAGGATCATTTCATAATTGCTTGGCCTTTCGAAGTGACATATTGCTAGAGTGTGTTCGAATTCCACTCCACACGTAGTGAAAACTACTCGTTCCAACAATCCTAAGGGTCTTTCTGTATGTCCGTCTGCCATTTGTATTTTCATGCGTGTTGGTCTTAACGCTGGTTTTCCCCATTTCTCCCAAATTTCTTTGGTAGCAATACCAACACCAGCTCCCGAATCTAAGATGGCTTTGGTAGTGTGACCCCTATAAGTAATTGGAAGGCAGGTATTTCCTTCATCTCCCTCACTAAAGTCTCCTACCTTATCCATTGGAATTCTCACTGTGTTTACTTCGTCTGCTATCTCTTTCTTTTCCTCCTTGACTTCCCATTGATTGAATAATTTCTCCTTCAAATGTGGTTTTACCTTCAACAGTTCTTCAAATGTTAGGGTACAAGGGATTTTTACCTCTCTAAGGCGTTGTATGATCTCAGATGTTTGGATTGATGGGTTCGTTTCTCGTTTCCTCATTGAGGGAATACGATACAATTCTGAATTGTGTTCGTACTCCCCTGTGTAATTGGGCAGTTCATTTACATCTTCCTCTCCTTGGTTACTTGCATCCATCGGTAAAATTTCCTCTGAATGTAGTTCAGGTATTGAACCCTCTATTTCATCTCCTGCTTCTAGTTCTTCAAAGGGTGGTTCAATTCCTTCCACTTTCTTCCATTTGTCCTCTTGAACTCGTGCCCATAGATCCTCAGTCCATTCTCCTTCTACTTCGGGAACTATGGATCCTTCCCTTCTCTCAATACTACATTCGTCATTCTGTGTTCTACTTACTTCAGGCTTTTCATGAGTGTTTACACACTCTTGGAATTCTCCTTCAGAAATTCGGGTATTGGGTAAAGGCGATGCAGGTTTTTCTAAGGTCTGTTGTGCAACTTCTATCAATTTCTTGCAGATCTCGAGTCTTTCTTTTTCTAAGTCGCCTCTTGGATATTCCCTCTCATGTTGTTCTATGGTAGGTCCTGCTCTATTCGTGCCTTGTATGCCTGAATCCACATGGCTAATTCTTCAGGCATAGGGTCTGCTAACACTGATCCTACCTCCTCTTTTTTGTACTGATCATTTTTGTTTCCTTCTTCCCTCTTCGGTTCTTCTTTTGGTTTTTGTTTGTTTTCCTCCTTTTCCTTCTTTTGTAATAACTTCTTTTCTTTTATCCTATCTCTTCGGTGCTTCCATCTCTGGGACCTTTTACTTGCAATACTTTTCTCCGGCTCTTCTGAGTCTTCAACTCTTTGAGGGATGGGTGTGTTCACCTCCCTGTTATTTTGGTTGTTCTCCTCCGTTTTATTAGGGGTCTCTCTGGCTTTGGCTCTTGTTATTGCTTTCAATGGTACTGTGTACTCTTTATCACTCCCTGATGATTCAATTACTTCTATTACATTGATTTGCACGTTAGATGTAACGTTGTTGGGATTCTTGGGGCAGTCTCTGAAAAGGTGTTCCTTACCACACTCACTACAGTAGCCTTCCCAGACTCATTGTGGTGGTGGTGGGTTTGGCAATGTACATTCTCTGATATAGTGATCACCTCCACATCTGTAACATGGTCCTCTGGGTACAGGCGGTCTGTTCATGGGTCGGGGTGGTATGGTTGCTCTAGGAGCTGTGTACATTAATGACACATAGTCCTGCTCATATCCGTATGAACTATCTGATGCTTCCATGCCATAGGCATATGGTTCATACAGTTGTCCATATTCCATCATTGAGCTTTCATAATTGGGATATGCTCCTTGACTATGGTCGTAAGATGAGTCATATGGTTCATTACCAACCAAAGGTGTGGCTGGGACTATTGCTCTCTCTAGGTTTTCTTCAGGTTGAGCAATCTTGACTGAGACAACATTCTGAGGATGGGGCGGTTGTTGTCCTAGTACAGGTTGTGGTTGGGTGTATCCCTGATACGCATATGGTCGTGGCACTGGTGCCTGCGGCTGATAAGTGGGATATCTAAAGGCTTCACCTCCCTGATCTCTCTGAGGGTATCCATAAGGTCTCATGTATGGCTGTGCTGGTCTCGCCTGCCTATTGTAAGGGCAATTTTCTGTACTGTGATTTGTATATTTTTGTTCTATACTACAATATTGTAGAGATCCTGGGACAGTGGGTCTATTATAAACATAAGCAGGTGGTGAGACTACTCCCCTAGTACACAAGTGAGAAGGATGATCTCCTCCGCACTGCATACATCTTCTGAGCATGGGTACTCTCATAGGGTTATTGGGGTAGTTCCTCTGTCCTTGAACGTTCAACTTCTTCGCTACCAAATCGGCTATTTCCTCTACATTGTTTTTAGGGATTGATGTGTTACTGGCCGAATCTTCACTTTTCAAGCTTCCTTGAGGTATTTTCAGGTCCTCTGCTAGGTTGTCTTCTAGATCTATGCATTCCTTCATGCATTCTTGCAAAGTCTGAACTCTTTTTACATATACCAATGATCTCAAAGATCCGTTCAACAATCCTTCCAAAAATAATGACACCATTTTATTTTGGGTAGGTCTCTCTTCTACTGGGCATCTGTCTACATACTGCTTGAATCTTCTTGCAGCCAATCTCACTGATTCGGTAGGGGCTTGCTTAAAGCTATGGATCAATGATGAAGAATTGTTTTTAATTCCTGACTTAGTGAATTCCTCAATCATTTCTTGGTATACTTGCTCCATGTTTTGAAAAGTATTAGGGTCCAATGGTTGAAACCATGCTAACATTGTGTCTGACAAAGTAAGGCCAAAGGACTCATATTGAATCAAAAAGTCTTCTACCTGTTCGGCTCTGATTACTTGTTTAAATTCCGCTATATGATTGTAAGGTTCACTAGAGCCATCATAGTGATTTCTCATGCATTTGGCCACTTGAATTGGCCTTAATCTTCTTCCTGCTTCGGGTGGTCTAGGCATTGCTGGAAAAATTGGTCTTCCTATTGGTATGCCTGGTCCTCTTACTACCGGCGGTCTGACTGGAGCATGAATTCCATGTCTTGGGTCAATAGTTGGTTGAGGTCGGTAATTAGGGTTATTTGCAGGCATTGCGAACTGCACAGGTGGTCTGACTGGAATTTGAGTTTGTTGTGTTTGTTGTGTTTGGTCCGACTGTTGGTATGAATCA
This sequence comes from Ceratopteris richardii, assembly GCA_020310875.1. Lineage (NCBI taxonomy): Eukaryota > Viridiplantae > Streptophyta > Polypodiopsida > Polypodiales > Pteridaceae > Ceratopteris > Ceratopteris richardii. The sequence continues at coordinate 204,884,721 of CM035407.1, read as the reverse complement.
TTATGGGATGTTCCAAGTGGATTTCTTGAAGTAGTGACTTGGTCCCTAGGGGGAAACACTGGGATATTCTGATATTTCAACTCAGCTCTTTCCGCTTCTGTTAAGGGCCAATATCTTCTCTGATTCTTATCTAGATATGTGATGATGGTGGAGAAATCAGGATCTTGTAACTCATAGATGGTGACTGGATTAGGAGCAGCTTCCCAAATTGAAGAATGTGCTCTAAGAAGATGCTCTATCCCATTGATCAAATATACATCCATTAAGGTGTCATCTTGGGGAATCAGGTCTCCTCTCCATATCCTAGCAACCGTAGATCTTCCCCTAGGTGTAGTTACTTGCTCTTCATTCCCTCCTCCATTTAAGTTTGAAGCATTATTTTCTTCACCAATTTCATTAATGTTTTCTGGGTGTTCTGTGACAACATATTGGATATCTCTTTTGTCCATGTAAAATCCTCCTACGTACTTGACTGCTGGTCTAGGCACTATGTAAGCCTCTGACGCTTTCTTTAACCTGGCCACTGATCTGTTTAGACCATCCAAATAAATAGGGATCTCATTTTGGTTGGTGTTCACATACTCCAAGGAGGTCGTGTACTCTCCCTCAATGATTGTCATCATGCCAATCATGGGTACTGTGTTCTGCATATCCTCTGAAGCCATGGGAATTTCTTCCTCTGACTCACTGGAGGTCTCTGAATAATGTGAACGGTTACTTTGCTCTGCTACACTACCTACAGAAGAGATTACACTTCTTCGGCTTCCTAGAGTTCTTCTGGATCTCAGGTTCATCCACTTCTAAACTCTGATCAGTCTTTGCTAACCTTTAGCCTTTGGCACTCTTCACTCAGGGTTAGAATTCTAGGAAGAATTTTGGCTAAAAATTGACTGAAAATAACTTTTCAAGTCACGATACTTAACCTCCAAATTCCACGATCTCTGACTATAGACGATACTTGATCTCTGCATACAAACGATACACGACCTACGAACCAAACGATACACGATCGCTGATGAATATCGCGATCTTTGATCAAAACGATCTTTAGCACAAACGATACTTGGCTCAAAACAATACACAATACCTGCTGGAAACAATACTTGATACTTGGGAGAAAACGATACACGATCTTTGGCACAAAACGATCGACGCTACCTGAACAAAACGATACACGATCTTTGGTAAGTATCGCGATCTCTGCAAAACGATACACGATACTTCAGCCAAACGATACACGATCTCTCACAAAACGATACCTCTAAAAACGATCTTTCGCAGACGATCGCTGGCAAAACGATCGCTGACAATATGATATCTCTAAAAACGATCTTTCGCAGACGATCGCTGGCAAAACGATACACGACACTTATCAGGTATCGCGATCGCTTGAACCAAACGATACACGATATTTTTCCGGTATCGCGATCTTTGCCGAGCGATACACGATACCCGGATTGAAACAATACACGACACTGATCAAGTATCGCGATCGGTAAAGACCAAACAATACTCCATCTGGCTCAAGTATCGCGACCTCTGAAGACCAGACGATACACGATCGACAATCTTTGGCACACGATCGTTCAGAGAAACGATCGCTGTCAAAACGATCTCTCAGAGACGACCGCTGACGAAACGATCACTGGTCAAAAACGATCTTTGACCGAAACGATCTACGATCTTTGGGAAATATCACGATACTCAACCACAGGAGATCATGATACTTGTCAGGTATCGCGATACTCGACTGCGGGAGCAAAACGATACTTGACCCTTTGCCAAGATTTTTGCTAAGATTTTTAAGTTTTGGTTTGATGCCCTTGTTTTCCTAGTCCTTCTCCCCTCTCCTCACTCTCTGCCTCACTCCAAACACTCCTTTTCACCTCTATCAGTGCCAAACGATACCTGACACAGATCGTTTCCCTTTCCAAACTTAATTTACTGAGAAATTATAGATTAAAGGGGTGGGCTAGCTCACCTTGGTAGCTCCTATAATCTCTTGGTCACTTCCCCTTGCTCTGTGCAACCCCAGCTTGCCCGTTCGCTCACACGATCTCTGATGCAGCCCTCACGATACTCGACACTGCAGCTCACGATACTTGCTTTCTAGGCAAGTGATTTGCAAAAATGATTTTTGGGCTTTTATACTTGAGGTTTTCTTGCTTCAAAAAAAGACAAATTCCACTAATCTATGACTCACTCCTACTCCAATGACTTGACCTACTCTTTCACTACTCCTACTCTACTCACTCCACTCACTTCCCTAAACTAACAACTCACTACACACACTCCAAGAATGAGAAGTAGCAAGTGCGGCTGAAAATGACTTACCAAAGAAGAGAAAATTTCCACTCCTCCACTTACTTCAATGCAAAAAAGCTACTTACCATCACACGAATGCCTCAGTTTGATTCGTCACTCCCCGGCAACGGCGCCAAAAAGTGTGTTGACCTAAGTACCAACTTAGGGACTTGCGGAGAAAGAGACTATACCTCAATCCCCTCTCAAGTGCATGTAGTGGGGATACACGCTTTTAATTATCAATCCAAAGAGTATACAAACCTAGCCGAGTGTATGAGGACATGCAATCATGTGATGATCAATGCAAATGGACTACTCAAAGAGTGTAAATAAGGCAAAGACTTATCCAAACAAGCTTCAACTGTTGGTCATGGCGAAACGATACTTGGTGCAGCAGCCGTCAGTATTTTGGACTTTTCTCCCAGCTCCAAGCTCCAAATATAGCGAATAGCATATGCGTTTCGAAGCTCTCGAGAAGACGCATCCAATGGCAGTGGTTTCACTCAATTCTGACGCTCCTACTTCAAGTTATGAGCAAAATACTGAGTCGCGGGAAATACCTTCCTACACTTCAGCACTTCCTACACTTCGCACACACCTTACCTATAGCAAATAAACACTTTCATGGATAGACAACACTCACAAGCACTCTTTCCAAGCAATACACATGCATACAAGCTCACAGAGAAGAAGATACAGAGTGAAGAAGACACAAATTCGAATTTTTGTGCTCTCTATTCTCACAATGGCAAAAAAGTTCTTTACAAAGAGTCACATTTGACTTATATACTAGTGCCCTAAAAATGGTCCTTTCACACAAGAGACCGGCACTTTATTCACTAAAAGACTAATTTCCTACTATTTTACATGGGTAAATCTTCAATCTTCTATGGGGATGCATCTAGAGGACTCCTCTAGTGCATTTACAACGGAAAATATCTTACAAGAATGATTATGATACAAAAATATGATGTCCAAATCGGAAAAATTTTGGGGCCCGTCTTTTTCTCTGCTTTGTGCTTTCTTTAGCTCTGCAACACCTTTTAACATTACACTCACCGGAAGTAACAGAGACAAGAAGATTATGGTAGATCATATCTCTATTGACAAATTGGACAGAGATAATTATCCCGCATGGGTAATGCGCATGGAAGCCTTACTTATGAGTAAGGACTTAATGATATATGTGACAGGAGAAGAAAAGAAGCCGAATTTCGAAGACAACAGTCAACCAAAGAAAGAAGAGTTAGAAGCCTTGAAGCTCTGGCAAAAGAAAGATGCAACGACAAGAGCTTATATCTACAATACCGTTACAAATCATCTACTACAGCATATTAGAGGTCTAGAGAAAGCAGAAGATATATGGAGTGCATTGGAAGATCATTTTCAAAATACAACGAAAGCTAGAAAGGCTAGCTTATGGTCAGAGTTTACAACGTTGAAGAAAAAGCAAAGTCAAAGCATTAGTGATTATGTCACTAAGATGAAAGACTTGGCAGACAGTCTTGGATCGATTAATGAAGATATCGAAGACCACAGGTTAATAGCGCAAGTGCTTGCAGGTTTGAGAGGAGATGAAAGGTGGAAACCTTTCGTACTCTCAACAGAACTGTCTTTAAATCATTTTGTACCAGATTTAAATCAGTTGCTTGGACTAATGTTAACGTTTGAGCAAGATTTGAAGACAGATGGAGAAAAAGGACATAGTTCTGCTATGTATGCAAAGAATAAGAAGAAAGGTGATAAAGGTAAAGAAAAAGATGAAGAAGAAGTGACTGCTCAAGCAAATTATGCAAGAGGAAGAGGTAATGTCAGAAAAAGAGGTAAAGGAAGAGGTAATCAGACTAACAACAAGAAGAGTTGTTGGATCTGTGGATTAAGCAATCATTTGGCTCATGATTGCTGGCATAATTCTCAAGGATCAAGTCAGAATCAGAACAATAACAATAGAGGCACAAGCGAAAGATATCAAAGAGGTAGACAAAGCCAAAGAGGCAGATATGATAGAGGTGGAGCAAGAAGTTGGGGACAGAATCAGTCTCACAACACTACCTACTACAACTATGCGAATGATACGCAGAATGATGATCATACGACGTTGATGATGAATTCGATGTGTGTCAGAAAATGAAGACCTCAAGGTATTCTATATTGACTCTGGTTGTTCAAATCATTTGTCAGGAAATATAGAATTGTTGTCAGAACTTGAAGGAGGTATTTCAAATCATACAGTATAGATAGGTGATAACACAAAACATAATGTAAGGTCAATTGGAAAGGTAAAGTGTAAGAATGGAGCTGACCTACTAAAGAATGTTTTGTATGTTCCAACAATCCCGAAAAATCTGATCAGTGTGAGTCAGATAGTAGAAAAAGGTTTTTAAGTCAGGTTTACAAATGAAGGAGTATTTGTTGAAGATCCAGAGAATGGATACAATCAGATTGTCCATGGTAAAAAGGAAGGTAGACTTTTTACTCTAAAAGTACAAGGGAATGTTGGTCAAGGCTTGATCACACATGGTGATGAAGTATTTACAGAGCTAGACCTCTGGCATAAGAGGTTAGGACATTTTAATGAAACAAGAATCAAAACTATGGTGGAGAAACAATCCATGAGAGGATTACCAAATATGAAGAATCAACATATGATTCACAAGTGCGAAGCCTGTCAGATGGGAAAAGCCCACAGGTTACCATTTCAGAAGAAAGGGTACAAACACGATGGTGTGTTAGAGCTCATACATACAGATGTATGGGGACCAACAAAAGAAGGATCTATCAACGGCTCAAGGTATTATGTTCTTTTTATTGATGATGCAACAAGATGGATAACTCTTTATGTTTTGAAAGAGAAGTCAGAAGTATTTGAAGCTTTCAGGCATTTTCATGCATATGCTGAAAGACTTACAAGATAGAAACTCAAAAGACTAAGGTCTAATGGAGGAGGAGAATATTTTTCTTGAGAGTTCAATGATTATCTGTGGAATGCAGGCATCAAAAGAGAAATAACTTGCAGGTATACACCGCAACAAAATGGAGTAGCAGAAAGAAGAAACCGAACTCTAGTTGAGTTTCCAAGAGCAATGCTAAAGGAGAAGAATTGTCTAAATTATCTTTGGGCTGAGGCTGTAAATACAGCTACATATTTGGTAAATAGATTACCATGTACAACTTTAAATGGGATGACCCCTTATGAAGCTTGGTGGGGCAAGAAACCAACACTTGATCATTTAAAGTGATTGGATCAGTTGCTTATGCTTATGTCCCATCACAGCTGAGACATAAGCTTGAACCAAAAGCTGAAAAATATGTGTTCATCGGATATGATGAAAAACAGATGAGTTATAGGTTATGGAGTCCTCTAACCAAACAGTTTACTGTTTCCAGAGATGTGACATTTCATGAAGGAAAGAGCTGGTATACAGATAAACAACATAGAGTTGAAACACTTAAAGAAGAGATAAGAAGGAAAGAAAAAGGAAAATCACATATGCAGGTGAATGAAGATAAAGATCATATGCAGGCAAGTACGTCCAGGATTGGATCAGGTATGAGAAACGAAGATGAACCAAGATGTGATGAAGATGTGTATTCAGATACACATGAAGAATATGAGCTAAGAAGGTCAAACAGAGTAAGGAAACAACCAACAAGGTATTCCTATGACACTTCTTATTTGACTCAGGAAAACTATGCTTACTTAGTAAAGGAAGATGAAGAACCTTAGAATTACGGTGAAGCAAAAGGTAAGAAACAATGGGAAGAAGCAATGAAGGAGGAGTTCAATGCACTGGATGAGAACAAGACTTGGGAACTTGTTCCAAAACCAAATGGTAAGAAAGTGATTGGAAATAAATGGGTTTACAAAGTTAAAAAACTTGCAGATGGAAGGATAGCCAGATACAAAGCTAGACTAGTGGTCAAAGGCTATGCTCAGACGCATGGCATAGATTATGATGAGACGTTTAGTCCGGTGGAAAAGATGTCAACCATAGGGACATTGATTGCTATAGCAGCATCAAAAGGATGGAAGCTAAGTCAGCTGGATATAAAGAATGCATTTTTAAATGGATATATATCAGATGAAGTCTACATGGAACAGCCTGAAGGGTTTGTAAGTTCCAGTTACCCAGATCATGTTTGCAGATTAAGAAGAGCTCTCTATGGATTGAAGCAAGCTCCAAGAGCTTGGAATTACAGACTTGTGAAGTATCTCAATGACCTTGGATACCAAAGTTCGAAGGCTGATGCAAGTCTACTCGTTAAGAGAACAAATGAAGGTATGATCTACATTTGTATTTATGTAGATGACATAATAATCAGAGGAACCTCAGATGAAGGAATCAAAGAAGTAAAGAGACTGCTTGAAAAGGAGTTAAAGATCCGTGATCTAGGAAAATTTTCATATTTTCTTGGAATGGAAGTTACATATATAGATCATGGTGTATATGTTTCACAGGAAAGGTATCTCCTAAACTTACTGAAGAAATTTAACATGGAGAATTCTAGAGAAGCTTCAACACTGCTTGAAGTAAATCATAAACTCAACAAATATGGTGGTGCAGAGTTTAAAGATATGAGGAAGTATCAGTCGTTAGTGGGAAGCTTGATTTATGCTACGCTAACAAGACCTGATCTCAGTTATGCAGTGGGAGTTCTCTCACAGTTTATGCATTGTCCGGGATCAACATTGGGTTGCAGGACAAAGAGTTCTTAGATATATCAAAAGAACTATAAAGGAAGGATTATATTATCCTTATACGTCATATATAAAGCTGAGAGCATACAGTGACTCAGACTGGGCAGGAAGTCAAGATGATAGAAGGTCAACACATGGGTATATGATATACCTAGGAGATAAGCTTGTAAGCTGGTGTTCAAAGAAGCAACACACAGTGGCTTTATCGTCAACTGAAGCAGAATATAAAGGACTTGTGGAGGCAGCGAAAGAAGTGATATGGATGCAGACCTTGTTCAAAAGCATGGGTATTGATCAAGGTATACCTATCATACATCGAGATAATATGAGCTCGTTGTATCTTGTAGCAAATCCAGTATTTCATGCAAGAACAAAATACATAGAGATTCAATATCATTTCCTGAGGGAAAAGGTAATGGAGAAGGAGATTGAATTAGTATTCACTCCTACAAAAGATCAGATTGCAGATATTCTGACAAAGAGCTTGGATGGAGTATAGACAAGCAGATTCAAAGAAATGGCAGGTATAAAAGAAAAGAAGAATATATGAAAGATCAGAGAATGCAAATTAGTGATTGAGGGGGAGCTGTTGAAGAATCACTCACAAATTTGACATATAGACGAAGAAAGACAAAGAGAAGCAGAAACAAAACATTTAGAAAATCAAGCCTTAGTGAAGGGACAAATTCACACCTATAATATAAGGTGTAGAAACTTCCAGAATTACGAGTTTTGAATCTCGGATCAAAATGTATATAAGAGAGAGCATAGAACCGGAATATGAGGAGAGAATAGATGAGAGTAGAAGAAGTGAGAAGAGCGCATATAGAGGAAGAAGAAGCGCCAGAGATCGCTTATGTAGAGATGAATAATAGAACCTGAATTGTCGAGTATTCATCTGAGAAAGATGGTAAGGAATAACTACTCAGAGTAGGAGAGTTTTCCATAGCTATGAGCAAAGTGAGGCCAAGCTATTTTGTACACATCTTC